>JBBMOL010000124.1:2310875-2326645 GCA_037954665.1 Laguncularia racemosa
GAATTTCCTCGATTATTTTTGATGGAGCCTCTTTTTTGGGCAGCATCCATAAACAGGAGAAAAAATAAAGAAAGGGCCTCATTTCATTTTCCTAAGATACCCCCCTGCCCAATCGGGAAGAAAAACCCTTTTTTTTTTTCCTTCTCACTCAATTCATCAGCTGTTCCAGCCACCCCACAGGGCTTCCTTGATTGGAGAAGTCGATTTACAATTAAAAAAATATGATTGATTATTTTTGTTGCCCTTGTTGCACAAACAAAAAAACCAAACCACTTGCACGCCATTTAAACAAAAGGGTTTTCTCTATTTTTATAAGCTTAAACCATCCAGAGCCCCATACCCAAATAAAGGCTAAAGGTATGGCTATCAAATGCCCTTTAAATAGAAAAAAGTGCTTCCTAATTATAGAAACACCCAATTAAAATTTTGCCCATCAGTCGTTTTTCCCAAAACAGATTTTAAAGCCTCATCCCAAGGCCCATTAATCTCAAACTTGTATTCTTGAACCCTTATAAGCCAGTAAGGCCAGACAACAGTGACAAAAACCATCAATCCCAAAAAACCCAAATTAAAGAGTAGGCGGTGCAGCATATAAAAAAAACCCCAAAGCTCAAAAAACCCAAATTAAAAACAAAGGGAAAAACAGGAGATGCAAAGGGGAAAGGGAGTATCTCTTAATACAATCATAACCAAGGGAGCAAAACGGGAAAAACCAAAGAAAGGGAAAACCCGCATGAGGGCAAAAACATTTTTTCCATGATGCAAGTCGGGAAGCAATAAACACTGAACCCCACGATAGAGGCAAAAAAAAGAGATGCGGGCTAGCCCAAAGAAGGATTTTTCCCCATGATCCGGGAAAGGCTCTTATAGTGGATTGCAAATAATCATGCAAAAAAAGGTGGATTACCCAGCATGAAACTGTTACGCCCAGATTGAATCAGAGTTTCATTAAACGAGTAAGAGTCTTGTAGAAGGAGCCGGGACATACAGCCCATTGTGAAAAAAATGATGTTGAGAAAATAAGGGAAGAGAAGCCTGAAAAGAGATTTCTTCAGTCATAAAAAGAACAATAAAACCCCTGATGCTAAAAGGCTTGCATCGATAAGCAAGGGGGAATTTTCTTTTAAGTGGGAAATTTAGGTGTATGTCCAGACCAAAACCAACTAGAGACAAAAATGCAAAAATACTGAGAGATAGAAACCGAATCCTGCATCCCCCTTTCCAAACCCTTTCTTACAACTTTGGCATTCATAACCAAAATCCTCTAGGAAAGACTCATCAGTATAATTATCACATATCCAGGCTGCATTCCTCCGTATGCACCTTTCCCCCATTGAAAGGGTTTTCGGAGAAGAATCCCACTTCCCATTGGCATCCATTGCAATTTTAAAACAAACGAACCTTTATAGAAACAAATATGCTCATCCCCAAAAATTTAAAGGAAAACCCGATTTATCTTCCTTATACAGAAGAGGATAACCAAAAAGCATAAAGGTCCCAAATAGGGTCGCTTAGAAGTCAATGATTTTCCCGCTAAAATTATACAAGGGTCTGGGTTAATAAACTCAAAGAAAAAGGAAAAAAACAGGTCAGAAAATTAAGAACACGGGCCCTTGAAAATGAAACAATCCATTTTGGTTTACTTCCGTTAATTTTAAAATCAAACTTCCATTTTGGTATCAAAAATCAGATGACCAAAAACCCCCCTGCAAAAAAAAAAAAAAATCAACAAACCCTATGCAACCCATTAAAAGAATATGCTATTTTTAAAAACCCGGAAAAAAAAACAGACCGTGATTGGAAGGGAGGGAAAGTTCATTCTGAGATTCCTTTTCTCGACAAAGCTACGAGGATGATATGGGGTAATTGTCACTTGATTCCTAAGACTGATGAGTAATCGCTCTAGATAAAGGAAACCAATTCAATTCAGCATAGGGTTTCTTTTAAGAAAGGACTGTAAAGTGTAGGAGGGGAGGGAAATTGCGCTTTCAGATTTTCCGGATCGCTTCCAGTTCAAGGCTTTTTGCGTTTATGATTCATCTTTCAAGTCCCCAAATTTGGGTCAAACCGCCGCGATCCGATCAAAACTAGCCGATTCTTTTTTTTCTTTTTATTATTAACAAGTTCTTCCTACCTTGGTTCGAAATTTGGGGTTTCAAAAAAAAGGCTTTTTGGGTCGGTTTCCACCCCCCCCATTTTTTTCAAATTTTTTTTTTTATTTTTCCCAAAAATTCCTTAAAAAAAAAAAACCCCTAAAATTTTGGAAACATACCAAATTTAAAAAAAGTATTTAAAACTTTATTTAAACTATACTAACATCAGGTATTAAAAAAATTTAATGTTAAGTGGGCCCGCATGAAATCGGACTCGCTCTCGATGTAATTTTTTAGAATTCCTTTTTTTTTTGTGGGAAATTTAAAAAAAATAAAAGGAATAATTTTATTCCTTTTTTTCCCTTTTCCCCTTTAAAATTTACCAATATTGTTTGGGGAAAAGAAAGGGGGGGAAAGGGGAAATGTAAATCCATGGAGAAAATTAAGGGGAAAAGAAATTAAGGGGAAAAATAACTTTTATATTCTACTTTTTTTCTCCTCCTAAATTGGGGGAGGGGTCCTTTCTTTATTTTTTTTAATTTTTGTATTGGTAATTTTTTTGTAACATTAAGTAAAACAATAATGAAATTTCAAGTTTTTTTAAAAAGATTATGAAATAGTATTTAAATTTAAAAAAACCCTCGATTTTGTTGAAAAATTTAATAAAAATTGATGGGGTAAAAAGATAATTTTAAAAATTTTCATTAATTAGAGTGTTTTGGAATCATTATTCCACCCCCCCAAAAAACAAAACAAAATTTCCCCCTAAAGTTGGAATTTTTCCATTTTAAAGAAAATTTTAATTTTAGCTTTTTAAAAGTGCTTTTTCCCAAAAATAAAAAAAAAAATAAAATCCAAAAATTTCAATTCATTTCAAGTTCATTCTAACATATTAAACTGATATTATAATATATTTTTGACTATTTATTTTTTTTTTATAATTTATCATTAAACTAACATATCTGTGTCTAAATTTTTATATAATATAAAACAATTTTTTTTTTTTAAACCTTTTTTTTATCTATTTTGAGAAAACAACCATCTAAATTTCTATCAATCTTCATCTTTTCGATGTTGTCACGTATTGTTGTTGCTTAATCCTTACTTGGTATTTGCAACTTGCATAGGGCAAAAATTGTAAATTACGAGGAGTGTCAAAGTTAATTCTGGTATAACTACTTTAACACTGAAATTAGTACTTAGTGGATGATATAAATAACGAGAGAGATAGTGTGGTAGAATGGCAAAGTTTTGATCTTCTACCAAGAACTATTGTATTTACAGGGGAATGATCGAGCTAAATAAAGAAAGTGATAAACCTCTCGAGATCACCTATTTGACTCTAGATTTGGTGAAGAATAGATCGAAGAGTCAAGAGGCAAATTGACTTACTTTATTTGTCAAGCTCGTTCCATATTATCATTTGAACTTTGGATTAGGCCATTTCACTTAGGCTTACACAAGTTAACTTAGGTCTGAAGCCCTAAGTCTTTGACAGTTTTATCCCTTGGTTATGGAGGCACCAAATCCAAAAATGACCTATTAATATGTATAATCAACAATTGTGATTATAAGAAAGAATATAACATTACAATGATATTACAAGATAGTTTAAGAATATAGATATCTTAATTATGATTTGAAAATAGATGGAAATGGAGAGAATCTAAATTAAAAAGAAAAAGGAAAAAAACCTTAGTGTAAGCCTCTAGCAATGGCTAACCAAGATCTAGGCTTGAAGTAGCCTACTAAGGCAAACTTTTGTTAGGTGGGTAGTCTCTTTTGATAGTTAGGAGAAAATCAAACAAACAAAGTTTTATTGTTAAAACTCAGATCCTACTAATCAAACATTTCTTATTATATGAACCACTTAAAAATAGTGAAGTTAATGCTTTAAGCTCCTTCGCTTGCCATATTGGTTAACTAGCTATTGGATAGCCAGTTCCTTGTTTCATGCCTCTCTTTAATTCAAGACTTTTCTAAAGTTATTTGAAATATGATATCACATAATACATGTATAACTGACCTTCAAGGACATTGAGCCTTACATAGTTTCTAATAGGCATCTTAAGCTTTATCCTTTGACTAAAATATTTTTATGTTTAAGACATAATTTATAAGCTAATTCAAATAAAAATATATGAAAAATCACATTCATTCTAAGAGTTAGAAGACTAATAGAGATCAATCTAGAAAACAACTTCATAGGTAAGTCATTTTTTTGGAAAATGTTAGGACTTTTCTTTATGTTTTTTCCTTGCAAGAGAAATTATATCCTACTCAAAAGTTACTCTCAACCAATAAATAAAAGAGAATAGAGAAAAAGATTCTTCTACAGGATATCTTTCCCAAAGAAAATAGGTTCTAACTATGATGATAATAATAACTTTTTTCTTTTAGTTTCTTTCACATTTTTTTATATTTTTCCCTATAAAACCTTTTTAGTGTTTACATTTTAATTAATAACTCACTTAAATTAAAATAAACTAGGATTTATTATTTCACAGTTAGATGATTTGTGGAGATGGATTTGAAAAACAAAGAGCGTAAGTTTTCTAACAAAAATTAAGATTTTCTCCTTAATCGAAAGTATTCTTTCATACAGGAAAAATACTCTATTGATTTTTTGGCCTAATAAAATAAAAGAAAATAAGGAAAAAAACATTTTCCTTAAAGCAAACGGGGAATTAGTTTAAATTCTTGTAGTGTCTAATTGTTATCATATAAGATGTTTTTTTTTTTTAAGGTTCCAATAATTGTAAGGTAACAACATTCGAAATATTGTCAGGCTACTGATATGCTCTAACGTTACATCCGAGATTGCTTTACATAAAAACAAAAAGAATCTCAAAAAGCAATTCCAATCCCTTTCTCCCAATCCCATGATGACCTTTTTGTCTTTTGTTCAACACATCATGATGATGCTGTCCCACTCTCTTCTTCAATCTTTTCCCATTTTATAGTTCGTAGATTATAGGCAATACATCTGCTAATTTCATTTCTCTACTCTATCCGGTATCTATAAAGACTTGCCTTTTATAACACCCTTCTCTTCAATGTAAATGTAAATGGCAGTTTCAGCTTTTAAATCCACTTCCAGAAGATCAAATCAAACCACTAATACATTTTCATCTTCATCTTCTTTCTTCTTCTTCCCCATTAATACTATCTAAAAAAGACAACTCTCCCACCAAAAAGGCTCCACCCCCACCCAGAAGATCAAGAAGTGTGAGTGCTTCTCAAGAAATCAAACTCAAACGGATGATTTCTTGAATAAAAGAGATAATCCATTATTCTGGAGCAATGACTCTCCTCCAGACACTGAAAAGATCGCAATAAAACAACCCTTAGGGTCTAGTCCTGCTAAAACTGATGCAAAATCTGGAAGCGGTGGTGAAAAAGATGGAGTCTTTGGAGTTGGAGATGAGAGGAGAGGTAGATCAGTGTCTAGAAATAGTGGGGTTGGGAATAAATTATATGGGAATAGAAAGGAATCTGGAAGGAGCGTTTCCACCACGCGTCGCGGTCGGTCCGTGTCGCAGCGGCCGGTTTCAAGAGCTCAGTTTGTTAGTTCTGAGGTTTGTGGTGTTTGATTTGAGTTTTGGATTGATGGATTTTGTTTTTGGTTCCTTAATCGTAATTGGTTTGGTTGTGTTGTTGTTTTATTGCTTTCTTGCAGAGTGAAGTTGAGCAGGAATGCGGCTCTTTGAGGAATTTTAGGAATGGAACAATGCCAAGAGGAATGTTGGTGAAAAGGTTGTTGATTCAGTTGGGGATAAGGAAGCTGATGTGTTGGGATCAAATCCAAAAGAAAAATCTGAGAACTTGGTCTAGTCAACACCCTCCTCCTTCCGAGGGACTTGATGGTTCTCCTTCAAATTTGGGTATTTGCTTATTGCTTGGCTCATCTTGTAAAGTTCATGAAGCTTTCAAATGGGATATACTTAGATTGTGCTTTTGTGTTCTTTTCCCAGTCTGTTCACAAATTTTGAATTGGGAAGATGCGGCATCAGTTGGTTCTTTATCGGGGGTTGAGGAGAAGACAATAAAAGCAGTACACAAAACAAATGACGGTGGTCACTCTTTCTTTGTTGTATTTGGAGTGGATGTTTGTCTTTAAATATGTTATGTTTATGGTTTAGTTAATGCTACTTTTATATGACTATTGAGTTCTAAATTATTTTATTGTTGTGAATTATCCAAAAATCTCTTGGTTGAAGTGCGGCAACTCCTATGATAAATTTAGTATTATTTGCTTAATGTTGCAGTTGTTCATGAGGATTGCTCCTGGAGATGATGCCAGTACTGGCAGCATCTATGAGACTGTTCGGTCAGAAGTGAGACGTGCAATCTCTGACATTCAAAGTGACCTTGAAAATGTAAGCTATTTCTGCTATTTGTTAGACAATCTATAAGGATGATTATGATTTATGCTGTGTTTATGGTAGAAATTTCTATTGATTGGCTATCTTTTTTCTGGTAAACCTTTATTAACCTTGATACAATCCTTAAGATTAACAAGATTTCGTATAGGTTATTGTTAATCGAGTAGGAGATCGTAAAAGAAGGGGAATATGTAGCCAGTATCACACTTCTGCAAAGCAAAAAAAATCTTTAACTTTATATGTTTCATTCTGTAGCTCTGTCTTGAATGTTACATCACATTTCAATTGAACTGTGTATGAGACTATTAAGATGGGTAAGACAGGAGTTGGAGTAGTCCAATTTGGATTAAGTATAGTATGACTCTTTGGCACCATGTTGCTGCCACACATTGAGGTATAGCATTAATCTTTTCTCAGAAGCTCTAACTAGAACTCTGAAAATTGACCTGGTTATGAAGTTGATCGTAAATACATGAGTATACTAGATCTGATTTCTTTTAAGCTGTGTCAATTGTGCTTGGTTTTATTCATTATCTAATTTTGTAGTGATTGATGTTGAATAATAAATGCATCCCCTTGCAGCTTGCTGGATCTCTCCATCCCCTTTTTTCCCTTCTTGATATCACTTAGTCTGACATACTTGACGACATCATGCAGCATCCAGAGAATATAGTTTATTGCACCTGCTGCAACATGTCCTAAAGAACATAAACCTTTGTTAAGGGTCTATAATTGCGTTTGCCTCATTAAATGGTGATATCTGTTGGAGTGTTGTATCTCTGCTGTATGTTTTTGTATGTGTAGTGCAGTGTGTGTTGTCGTGTGGTGCTTGTGTCGTAGTGTGGTGTTTATGTGAATGTGTGTTGTGTCATCAGTGTAGCTGCTGTTGTGTTGTGGTGTTGTGGCTGTTTAGTGGTTGTGAGAGTGTTGTGTATTGTATTGTGTTCTAGTAGGTACGGTGTCTTTTTAGTGCCGGGGGTATTTTTGTAATTTTTGGTAGTTAGAATTGTGTATGGGTGATATAAATAATGGTGGGAATTAGAAGGGAGTTATGCAGAGGGGAAAAAGTTGTTACATAGGGAAAAGAGAGATATAGTTGTCTGCTTTGTTCTTTGTGGAGCAGGGAATCCATTGAAGAGAAGTGCCAAATTGGTGAGTTGCTTCTCTACTACCCTAAGAACTACTTCAGGTACGCTTTGAACTTTGTTGTGGTAATTTTAGTTGTTATAAGTGGCACCATCTGTGGGAAATCAGGAGAATGACTAGGATGGAGTCTCGTGTGGAGTTGATTGAAAAGAATGTGCATGAGTTAGGGAAGAGTTCCGAGGAACTTTTTGTGGAATTTTAACATCAGGTGAATCAGTTAAGAGAAATTCTAGTGCGAATTTCCAAGGCTTAGATAAACGGATCTTGAATATTGAATCGATGATTCGTGACATGTGGAGTGATCGACAGAGGGAAATCTGAGCTAAGGAGAAAGTGTCGAGTTTCGAGGGAGCCGGATTGCGCATCAATTCTGATCAGCAATCTCAAGTTGATCGAGTAGAGGTTTTAGATGTTACGAATGACAAGAATGGACGAATAGGTGCAATGAATGTGGTTTTAGGGTGTTTGAAGTAATGATCCAGTTCATTGGATCACTTCAGTTGAGCAGTATTTTGAGGTCCAACGCATTCTTGAAGAAAATAAGTTGCCCTAACTTCAACTTGTTTGAGAGGCCGCACCATATATTGGTATAAGATGCATTGATGGAAGCATCCTCAATTGGATTGGGAGAATATGAAGCAAGAGTGCTTTCTAGGTATGGCGGCTTAATTTCTGGCAATCCATTTTAAAAGTCTGTCCACATCTTCGACAGATTTCATCTGTCGCAAATTATGAGGATTTTGGGTTTTGACAGCTCAAGTTCCAGAGATGTTGGAATTACAGTTGCTAGGCTAGGCTACTACCTCAGTGAATTAAAGGGAGAGATTAGAATGAAGGTGCAAACTTAAACGGACCAATTACCTTGTTGGAAGTTGTGTAACTCTCTTTAAGTATTGAACAAGAGTTTGCATGTGGAGTTGTGGTGCAGAATGCAATGAAGATGATCGATCCGGTATTCGACATTCTTCACATTCCTTTGCCTATTCTCCTTTCACTCGAGCAGTAGCTGGAAATTCACAATTAAATGTGCCTATTATGAGTAATTGGCCACAAAGGCCCCTGTCGGAAATGTGCAGCGGATGGGAAGTGGACGTATGGCTTTGTGAGGGGTGATCAGAAATGGAACAGCAGATTCTTGAGTAGTGGGAGTAATGGACAGAACAGGAATGAGGGGTTGAAAGGTGAAGAATTTATGAACAGTTGTTCATCTGTGAACCATCAAAAGAATGGAAGTAAGGGGCCTCAACAAATGACTTATCAAGAATATTTGGATCCAAGAAGTAAAGGTTTATATTTCAAATGGGATCAACCTTTTAGTGCTGGTCATAAGTGCCCTAATAAATCTCTATGTTTTGCTGTTATTGGAGGATGAAGGGGAAAATCCTACTGAGGAATGGGTGGATGTCGAGGAAGGAGTTGGGCAAATTTACTGCCATTGTCAACAGCCAACAAATGCTGGTATGGAATATCTTTGTTAGCCTTGCATAGTTTTAATGGTCCAAAAACTCTAAAATTTAAGGGTAATATCCTTGGAAATGATTTATTCGATACTTGTTGATAGTGGTGTCACAATTTCATTTGTACTGCATTAGTCACCTCCTTGGCATTAAAGGTTGAAAATACATTGCCATTCCATGTGAAGCTTGGTGATGGGCATAAAAGTCACTTCACAAGGTGTGTGTAGGGACTTCTTGTTGACTGTGGATGCATATAAAATTTTGGTTGACTGTTATGTAATGGATATTGGGGGAGTGATGTTATATTGGGTATAGCTTGCTTCAAATTTTGAGGTAAAGTAGTTTGGCATCATATGACTATTAAAATCCTTGTAATGGATGTGAATGTGTTTTGAATGGTGACCGTACTTTATATAGATCTGGAATTTCTTTTAAAACAGTTGCATAAATTGAATGAATATGAATTTGGCGGAGTTTTGTTAGAAGACGAGATTTTATGTTTCTATACTGTTGGAGATGATGTTCCAGTTGAAAATTGTAGCTTTGTTGCAAGAATTTTCTGATGTATTTGACGAAATTAAAGAGTTGCCTCCTTCAAGAGTGCAAGATCATAAAATTGTGTTAAAAAAGGGAGTGGAACCAATAAATGTTCGGTCGTACAGATATGCTCAAATCCATAAGGATGAGATTGAAAAGTTGGTATTAGATATGTTGAAAATGGGAATTATTAGTCCAAGCTCAAGTCCATTCTCAAGCCTTATTATTCTAGTAAAGAAGAAAGACAGTTTTTGGTATTTTTGTGTGGATTATAGGGTTTTGAGTGCAGCGACAGTGCTGAATAAATATCCAATTCCAATAATTGATGAATTACTTGATGAGTTGTTTGGGGCTTCTATGTTTTCTAAGATTTGACTTACGTTCAGAATATCACCAAATTTGAGTTTCATCTGATGATATTCCTAAAATGGTGTTTCGTACCCATCAAGGACATTATGAATTGTTAATCATCCCTTTTGGCTTGACTATAATGTGCCAGCTAGCTTTCAATCTATAATGAATGATGTCTTTCAACCTCATTTATGTAAGTTTGTCTTGGTTTTCTTGATAATATTTTGGTCTATAGCTCTTCTTTGGAGGATCGCATTATACATTTACGGATTGTTTTAGAGTTACTTCGGTCACATCGATTCTTTGCCAACAAAAAGAAATGCCATTTTGGCAAAACTTCTTGGAATATCTTAGGGGATCCTTCTAAAATACAAGCTGTTTTGGACTAGTCACTCCCTAAGATACTTAAAGGCCTGTGTTTTTTCTCGGGTTGTTGGGTATTATCGAAAGTTTATTGAAGACTACGGAAAAAATTGCAAGGCCATTCACTCAACTGTTGAAGAAGAATTCATTTTATTGGACAGATGCAGCAACTGCTGCCTTCCATTCTCTTTAACAGGCGTTGATTCAAGTACCTGTACTTGCCATGCCAGATTTCTCTCAACCTTTCTTAGTTGAGTGTGATGTATCGGGTATTGGTTTGGGGCAGTTTTAATGCAAAATCAATGTCCTGTAGCTTATTTGGAGTAAGGCACTTTCTGACAAGACGCTTTGGAAGTCAACTTTTTGAAAGGGAGTTGATGGCTTTGTGGTAATGGTTTGGGGGCAGTTTTAATGCAAAATCAACGTCCTGTAGCTTATTGAGTAAGGCACTTTCTGACAAGACGCTTTGGAAGTCAACTTATGAAAGGGAGTTGATGGCTTTGGTCCTTGCTATTAATCATTGGTGATCGTATTTGTTAGGTTGATGTTTTACTGTTGTTACTGATAAAAAGTCTAAAGCATCTGCTGTCTCAACACATTAAAACCCCAAATCAGCAGCATTGGTTGGCTAAATTACTTGGACATGATTTGATATTCATTGTAAGTGTGGTTCTTTGAATGGTGCAGCTAATGCTCTTTCTAGAGAATTTGAGGAGCTGGATTTAGCTGGTGTTTCTGGTCCAATTTGGACTGATCTTGATGAAATATGAAAAGATGTCAGCACTGATGATATTTTGGCTTCTAAGGTGCAGTTGTTGCATGAGGGAAAGATGCAGGTTGTTTACATGCGATGTTTGCTCATGTTAACAAGAGGGGATAACACTTTTGCATGTGTGTACTCACGAAGAAGGAAGATCCTGCATAATTGAAAGTTGTTGGTGTCTTAGTCTGTTGTGTATTGTGTTAGTGCCCTAGAATTATGTGATCAGGGTGCTGTGTATCGTGTGGTGTCCTTGTAATCTGGGTATTGGTATGGGGGTGTAATTTGTGTCTTGTAGTCTGTTAGGATACCTCAGTAGTGGGTATCCGGTTAGTGGATGTGTGGAGTAGCAGGGAACGTGGGGAAGTTACCTAGGAGTAGTGGGATGTTACCAAGAAGTAATGGGGAAGAAGAAAACCGAGAACTACAAATGTATTGTACAAAAAGGGTTCTCTCTATCAATGAAACTTACTTCAATTTCTAGCTAAAGCATTGTGTGATTAACACGTAAGAGATTGTTGGGTTCTTTCCAACAAGCCTGAACCCTAAACAATCATCATAGGTAAATGAGGAAGAAGAACCCTAAAACCTAGATTAGAACCAGACCTACTAACTGAAAAATCTGAAGTAGGGACAGTGGAAAGATCTTGTAACAAAGTGGTATCAAAGTCAAGCATGTCCGACGACCTCAAACAACTTCAGCAACAATTCGAGAGCTTCCTGAGTTTTTACAAGGCTAACCGAGCCCAAGTGGAGGAAATGTCCATAGCAGTTGGCGAGCCTTTCCAGGGAAGTGTTGGCTAGGAAGGAAAGTTGACAGAACTTGAGGATGCGAGTGGGGGCAGTTCATGGAGGGACAGGATAGCAGGGGGCGCTATTGTGGCTGGGGAAGGTGAAAAAGGATCGGTGGGGTGTGAGCCTCACTGAGGACGTGTCCCAAGATGATTTCCGAAATGGCGAGATTTGAATGAAGAATACCGTACAACGAAGACCCAGCAGAACACATGGATGAATGGGGTCACACGTGCCTCCACCCGCGGGAAAACAAGGAGGAGTGGGGGACGGTTTATGTGGCGTGTCCGTTGGTCGCCAGAGTTGGTCGGGGAAGTTCGTTGGCCAGAAATCTTTCTTCTTGGAGGGGCAGTGAGAAAGAAACACAAACACTTTCCGAGGTGTGTGTGGGATACAAACAATGCTCACTAGGCAGCTAAGGGGTTTAATGAATCCTAAACCATAATTTTCAAAAAAATTCCTATAATTAGAAGCTCTAATACTATGTAATTTTGATAGGTAATTATATTCAAATTCACTCATTTCACTAATACTACGAGAAACAATTATATATAGCCATATAAAATCCTACCAATCTCTACCTAACACTATATTAATTACAATTTAGAAAATACAACATATTATAACATGTGAAACTGTTGACAGCAATTGCCTTTTCCATGTAGATATAAATCTGCAGATCTACTGTGCCATCTGGATACATAAATATCTTGCCTGAAAACACTAATTGAAAATTTATCTTAGACCTTTCTTAATATTTATGGATCTAATTGAGCATATACTCATTCATAGAAAGAGAGTGCCAAATTTAGCACTCTAACTCATGTTTGAACCTTTTTGTATTTCTATTGTAACTCTTTTGACTGTCTAGTTTTCCAATTACAATTTTAGGCGATCCGAAGGAGCAATTCTACTGCTATAGCAAGCTCTAATGTGACTGATATCCCTCCAGGCCTGGTAAATCCTGGTGCAGTTGAATTAGTTATGGACATCAGAAGTGAATATGCAAAAAAGCTTGAAGAGGTACCTTTTCTTTCTTTGATATCCTTTTAACTCGACTTATCATGAGGTTTTGCACATGTTATAATTGTTATTTCATTATGTCAGAACTTTTTACTTTTTTCTCCCCCCTCTTATTTGGTCTGATTTTAGCGGGAGCTATTCTGTGACCTCCAACAAAATTTTCTTATTAACAAGATTATGTGCAGTTTGCGGAGTATATTTCAAGTCTTTAATTAATGTGCACTTCTTTTGAGAAATATTGACCTTTCCTTGTTTATCCACGGGGGGTACTTCCCACCATACTTCTAGAGGCTTAGTATCAGCCTCCATTGACTCCTATGTACCATAAAAGATACATGCCATGGACTCTTTGTATGATGATGCATGCTCAAACGATGGTTTTGATTTTCAATTTCAATATACCTATGATTTACTGTGGGAGTATTAACAATCCAAATATAGGGAAAAGTAATAAAATATTCATTTAAAAAAAAATTCATTAAAATATACCACATCTAAAAATAAAGAAAAAACTATATCACTTAAAATCGGGTGTTCAAAACCCGATTTTAAATTGTACCGACATTGGGTGTTCAAAAACCTGATTTTAAATTGCATTGACATTGGGTGTTGGGAACCCGATGTTTTTTGGTTGCTATGAAATCGTTTTTTTTTTATTCCTTTTCCCCTTTAAATATATTAAGTAAATCTTTGATGTA
Organism: Laguncularia racemosa; assembly: GCA_037954665.1. NCBI lineage: Eukaryota > Viridiplantae > Streptophyta > Magnoliopsida > Myrtales > Combretaceae > Laguncularia > Laguncularia racemosa. The sequence goes on from JBBMOL010000124.1 coordinate 2,324,481, forward strand.
TCAAATCACAAGTGTATATATTGAATTTTGTCCTATCATTATGATTCAAGATGAATATTCTTTAAAGTATTAAGATTCAATGATGCATCTTTTTATAATATCAAATCTTTTAATCTTTACAAATTGGACCTTAGTAATAAAAGAAATATAAGTCTTCTTAACATTCCATTCTCCCTAATTACCAAAAAGAGAATGAAAATTCAATCTCTATGAAAGTCCCATCAAATTATTATAGTTTTCTTATAAGAGCCAATTTACTTGATTTTCATTAGAGTGGATGCATTTATCTTTGGTTTTCAAATTAAAAATTAACAAATAGCCAATGCTTGCTTTAGTTCCTTGGTCATAATTAACTTCATATGAGCATATTTTTCAATTCATGTCAAAATTTTCCCAATCAATTTTTAGAAACTTCTGTCAAATCTATCCTTTTGCAATTGATTTTATATTGGGATATAGCTTCATGGTTTGAGAGGATTTGATACTTACCTTATACTAGGGCATGTAAACACAACCACAATGTGTTTGCTTAAAAAAAGCTTAAAATTTGAAGAAGTTTTAGATGAAAATCTCCTTCAATAATTTTATTAAGAAATAAATGAAAAGTATATACAACTTGTGTTACACATTGTATAAGTACGTATCCTCAATTCTATCTAACTAGGATGATCTAAACTCATCCAATAACAACTCTATCTATCTGTAACTTATCTAAGTGCTTCCACATACATATCCTCTTTTTACCTAAATCGACTATGACGAATTCGGAAAATAAAATAAACAGCAGAAAAATAAGCACTAACTAAAATAATTTTTTTTCTTCAAAATTATTCAATAGCTAGTGCTTGCTATTAGCAGTGAGTTGGTACAGGATGGATAAGTTTTGAATAGTTATTTTGTATCATATTTTATAGATACAAATTCCAAAAATTTGGATCCATAACCTAACTTTTAATTTTTTGGAATCACCTTGAAACCTATATCCTTACAATCTACAGGTTCCATGGTACCTTGTGAACTTGTAAGTCTCTCTTTTACAACAAAAATAAACTATAATACACTATATTAGACTATTTGATTGATTGGCCTAAAATAATAGGTTATAAATTTGGTCAATTTAGTTGAATTTGCATTATATATGTTAAATAAATTACATCTATTACTTACATCATATGGTTAGGTTTATGTTACTCTACAAACATTGAAAAATTGAAAAAATGCCTTACAACTTAGAACTTGTAATATATAGTGTATAGTTTCTAAAGGGAGGTAGGTCATACCATGCACTCCACTCTATTATTGTAAGTTTCAAAATTTTAGAATTGAAACCTGCCTTGTGACATTTAACTTCCACTTTGAAACCTAGCTGATCATGTAGGGTAAGATAGGTAAGTTCTAGGGTCTCATAGATTCCGATGCTCACCCTTACCTACTATACCAGAGTGTTACAAAAAAATTATATACTAAGTTTGTAGCTCCTTAAATTTTGAGTTGAATTTAAAACTCAAGGGAAAAATTATATATTGACGTTGATTTTCTATTTTAACCATTTAAAAGTTTGATCATCTATTTATTTTTCACCTTAAACGTTGATCTTTTTACTTATAATTTTTTTGGTATAATTATGGAGTTAATAAGTTGTTGTCCTTAATAATATGGATAAATAACTAAATAATTATTTACCAAAACATATAGATAAATAACCTTTGCAATACAAGAATGAAATTTGATAAGATTAAGGATATACGTGCTATTGGTTTCTTTTGAATTATTCAGTCCCAGGAAAGGGCTAGAAGGCTACAAGCTGATCTTGCTGTGGAGGAGCATCGAGGATTGGAGCTTAGTAGGATCCTTAAGGAAGTTCTCCCAGATCCAAGGACATCTATCTTGCTGAAGTCTCGTCCCTCAAGAAAAGTAAGTGATTTGGTTTGTAAATTAGGAATTGAGTCTATTGGGTAACACTTGTAAATATTGTACTTTTAAAAAAAAATTTGCAAATATTGTATCTGCAAAAATTATTTCAAAAAAAAAGTTTCGAAGGTACAGACTTGGTTTACAACTTCTTTTTTTCAAATTTGCAAAACTGAAGGTGTGAACTGGTTTGCGTCCTCAAGTTTATTGCTTGAAGGTGTAAATTGTTTGCGCCCTTTTGGGTAACTTTGCTT
>JBBMOL010000125.1:0-27861 GCA_037954665.1 Laguncularia racemosa
GTTTTGGGCATTTTTTTGTAAATTTGACATTTTAAAAAAATTTTGGATGTCGGGAATTTGCAATGACGATATTTGTAGTGACAATATTTGCAGTGACGACATTTACAGCAACAATATTTACGGCATCCACATTTAAGCAATGACTTTTGCAACAATGATATTTGTGGTGACAATGAGTACATATGTAGCGATGATATTTGTAGTGACAACATTTGCAGCAATGATTTTTTGCAGCAAAGATGTTTGCAGCAATAACGACAACATTTGCAATGATGATATCAATGATGACCACATTTGTTGTGATGAAATTTGGAGTGATAAATATTTGTAGCAACTAGGGTTTGTAGCGATGTTTAGGGCAGTTGCAGCGACAACGTTTGCAGTTGATGATAATGCAATAAAGATGTTTTGTAGCAATGTTGTGGACATTTCCAGTGTTGATATTTGTGAAGACAATATTTCTAGCGATAACATTTGCAGCGATGATGTTTACAGTGACTGATAAAGATAAATTAACAATTATATTTTGTAGGGGTTTTGATTTTGCTTTTGAAAAAAGTTAATTATGTTTTAAAAGACTTTGGTACTTAAAGGAAAGCTATTTCAGTTTCAGGAATTAAAAGGACCTATCAAGGAAGAATGATCAACATTTGCAAGAGTTGGAGCGGTTACATGAAGAAAAGTGTCCAAAAGTGCAGCAGGAAAGATACACGGGCGTGTATCACGGGGCACGGCGGGGTATTGGATTTGATACATTAAATAGAAGGTTACATGGCCATAATACCGGCCATGATACACGGCTGTGTATATGAAGCGATATGGTGCGATGTTAGCCATGCCTCACTACACGGCCATATATTTGATTCGACTCCGCGTTTTGTAAGTTTCTTCCAAGATTTTTAGTATTAGGAAGGAAGAACCGGAGAGAGAATAAAAGGGCAAACCAGAGAGGGGAAAAGAAGAGACATTTTCAAAACTCTTGGGGGACGAGGTTTTCGACTTCAACAACATTTAATCTCAAAGGGTTCTTCACACGGGTTTTATCATTTATTTGATCTGTATTTCTGAAACCATGTGGTAACTAAAATTTGTTTATACCTGAACTTTACGAAAACTCCAATTGTCATGTAACTTTGGGATTTGATTGCACAATTCTTAGATAATTGAAGATCTTTGAATTTATTCATGTTATTCTTTGTGTTGTTAATTTGATGTATAGCCAACATTGAATTTGCAATGATTTCTTTTAAGTTGATTGGGAAATTGCTTATCTGAATAGATGACACATGAATGAAGGGGGCTCGTATGCAATCTAGGGATGGGAAAGCATGAGTTTCTTGTATGAGGTTGAATAGGATAATTTGATCTAATCGAGGACTTTTACGCATTAATGCAATTCTGATTATTTTTATAAAAGAGGAAATCTTTATTAAGATAATTAGGGTTAGGGGGTTAATGATTTCAGGGGAAACATTAGCTTAGTGTAGAATTCTCATGGTTCAGAGATAATCATTATTGGTAATTGATTTTTTATGAGATAAAGTTACATGATAATTGGAGGAGTAGTAAAGGAAGCTATATTGTTGATTATTGGATTTGATAATTTTAATTCTTTTTTTTTTAGTATTCTTGTCTTAACGTTTTGTTTAATTTAATTAAAAAAACTCATTTGATATTTTGCGGTTAGATAGTCGGCTTAGGGTTAGTTTTAGTACTCGTAGATCCTTAAGGGAACGATATCCGTTGCTTGAACTCTATATACTTTAATTCGATAGGTGCACTTGCCTATTTAATTGTGAGAAAAGAGTGAGAGTGAAATGATTTATTTTAATTTGTGTGACTACGATCATCAACAAAGTTTTTGGGGCGCCGCTGCCGGGGAATCGACGATATTAAGAAAGCTCAACACTTACTAATTTAACCATTTACTCTTTTTCTATTTATCATATTCATTTTCATTTTTTTTTGGTAATTTTAAATCATTTCGGTGTTCTTTGTAGTGTTATGACAAGGAGTTCATCATCAAAACTTCTTGATTTTTAACCTAGAAATAGATCGGACATTCAGAAAATAAACTAAGGAACACTGAAGAGCAACAGTGGGTGGGGAGAATTATCATCGGAGTGAAAGAGAAAGTTCAACATTGAAGCAATGGCAGACCAACGTTGGACTTGGTTGATTATTCTAGGCCAAAATTTTGATAGCACTAGTTCATGTATCGTAAGACTGCAATACAGGCTAATAACTTCAAAGTTAAAGCCTCCACAATGAATTCGATACATAACCATGGTCAATTTGACGGCTTACCTGATGAAGATCCCCACGCTCACATTCAAATGTTTCTACACATCTGCGCCACTATGAAATAGAAGAGGGTTTACTGATGAGGCATTGAAGTTGCGGTTGTTTCCCTTTCACCTTGAGGGGAAAGCAAGGCAGTGGATAAGTTCACTGAAAACCGGGAATCCAATACTATATGGGCCCAACTGGCAGTGTCTTTTTAGACTTTTTACTATCCACCATCCAAGACTGCCAAATTGAGGAACGATATCACATCGTTCATCAATAGGATAACGAGCCCCTTCATGAAGCCTGGATAAGGTTCAAGGATTTGCTTAGGCGGTGGGCCCCCACCACCAAATGCCTAACTGGCTGCAAGTTTCAACTTTTTACAACGGGCTTGATATTCGACGCAACAAACCATCGATGCCCCTGCTGGTAGTACACTTAATGTGAAGACTCCTAATGAATCTCTAGAGCTGTTTGAAAATATGGCCAAGACAACCATCAGTGGAGTAATGGCAGGTTGAGGCAAAGGGTAGCAGGGGTTTATGAGGTTAATATGATGACCACTCTTGCTGCAAAAGTGGATGCCCTTGCTATGAAGGTCGAACGGGATGGCGTTGCCTCAGCCATCCCAATACTATCCAGTCGATTCAGCTGCCAATTCCATGATCCAAGAGACCAATGAGCATGTTGGCTATGTTGGAAATCCCACACGACCCCAGAACAACCCCTAAAGCAACACATAAAAACCGGGTTGGCACAACCCCAACCCAAATTTTTTTCATGGGGTAATCCAAAATTTTCCCTCGAGGAAAATGTGCCCCCCCGGCCTGGATTCCAAAGACCTTTCCCCCAAACCCCTTTATAGAAAAGAAGTCCAACCCTAGGGACATGTTTGGGCAAAAGTTCATTCAGGTCCAGGGGGCAGCATCAGAAAGGGGCAACAAAAGGGGCAAACTCTAAGAAAAAAAGGGGGCTTCTATACACAATTTGGAAAATCAAGGGGGGGGGATTGCTAACATGCTCTCAGAGAGACCTAAAAGGGCCCCCTTTGGGTTTGGGAAAACCTGTGATGTGCCAAATTTCCCAAAGGGTTTTAAATGCACAATCAAAAAAATTTTAAAGGAAAACTCCTCAATTCATACCACACAAAAACCTTTTTTCCCTTGACTGGGGTAAATGGGGAAAAATCCTAAGGAAATGGAATAAAATTTCCAAAGAGCCCCAAATTTGGGGCTATTATTAATTTTTTAAACAAGAACTTTCATCAAATAATAACAATTATAATTGAAACCCTTTGTAAATAAAACCCAAAGAAAACAAATGGGTAAAACCCGGGGGCAAATTCCAATCCCTTCCTTAAAATACCCAAAATTCACGTCACAATGAAAAAGAATGAATATCATATTCAACATAATAAATCCCATAACAAGCTATTGACCCAGGGGAATTGAAAATTAAAAACAAGTCCAAGAACATCCAAATCAACCTAGAAAAGACGGCACTAGTGATGAAATGGAAAACAACAAAAAGGGAACCGATATTACTCCCCCCGATTTCTCCTTGTTACACTCCCCACAATTTAAACTCTTGGGATTAAAAATTGAAAAGAGTTTGGAACCAAGGTATGAACCCAAAATTCTCCTGAAAGGAATTTGTATAATCTGCAAAATGAAAAGGGCCTCTCAAAACCCTCTTTTTAAAGGGCAAGTATTTATACTTGCTACTCCAAGGTTAAAAAGGGGGCTCAAAAATTACAATTTTGGGGGCCATTTTTAAGGGGGCCCTAACCTTAAATGAAAATTAAAAGGGAAAAATAAAAGTGTCCCAAAACCAAAATAAAACTAAAATATTTTTCATAAAAGAAGAAATATAAAAAATTTTAAATGGTTTTTTCATGATGCCCGGTCTTCTATAGGATCCATCGGCTCGGGCTCATCTTTTGGGTTCGGGTCGGTCTGTGGAAAACCCCACAAGCTGAGTCTGAGGGATTTTGTCCTTTGGGCCCTATAGAATATGATAAGTGTGCCTTTTGGAAAACACAATACAAGAATAAAAAAAAAAGGAGGTTAAATATAAATAATTTCAGGGGTCGTTTCGGGCTCAAAAGGGGGGCCCTTTAAAACGCCAAGATTTGAAATCATTTAGTTTTTGCCCTTTTTAATTTTTTTGTTTTTTTAGGTTTTTTTTTTTCTTGTTTTGGGATTTTTATTCCTATCATCTCCTGGGGCCCCTCAAAAAGATTTGTCCTCAAATCTGGTAGATCAAATGCAATAAAGACTTTTTTTTCCCTCTTAAAAATTCTTCTGAAGAATTTAACTCTACAGAATCCCAATATTTGAAATACTACATGTGGTGATTTTTTTTTCTCTCCTCCATTGGCAGGATGTGTCTCTTCTGAAAACACAAATAATGACCCATTATCTACTTTAGGTGTCCCCAATCTCAACCCCTTTTTAATGATATTGTTTTTCCTCTTTTTTTAAACCCCAAAGGTTGACCCAACTGGCTCATTATCCTCGGAGACCCCCTGAAGGGAAAACAACTGTCTCTGTACATTTTGGGGGGGCCCCCTAATGATAGACTCATCTGACTCTTTTTTCTCAGGATACTCCAATGGTTTTCTCAATTCCGTGGGAAACCCCTAGTATCTCTTTGGGGGAGAACATAACTGAACCCCCGAACAGTTTGGTTTTTCCCTAATAGGTTGGGGGTCCTAGTATCCTGGGAAAGAATAGGATTGTCTCCCGTCTTTCCACTTTCAGGGCTAACTATATAACCTCATCAATGTACTAAAAATCTAAAGAAGCTCAACTACATAAGCTATCTCATAAACCCCAACCCAGATTCAAAACGTGGGGTAAAGGGGTTTTTTCAGGAGGGGTTTAACTGATCTACCCTCTGATCACTAGTGGGCCAAAACTCCTATACAAAGTCATCCACTGTTTTTAAACCCCCCTTTTCCCCCAGTGTCCCGGAGACGCATAAATAACTATGGGCCCGGGAGTGTTTTCGGTACAAACCTATTCCTCAAAACTCATTTCATGTTTTCACCAAGTGTGTATCTTGGTCTCTCCATCCCTTTCGGGCCCGGGTGATAACCAAATTTTTTCCCCCCACAAAGTGGCATACCCCGTGAACTCACAGCTGCGAAAACGTGGGGCCCCAAAAGTCATCATCAATCTTTTTAACACCCCGAAAAAGACCCTCAACTTGGTCTTCCCAGTCTAGGTAATCATTTTTCAGAACCCCTACCATCAAATTTAAGGGATATGTAGCTTTTTGATGAGATTCCATGATGAGAGGGGGGGGTCGGAAAAAGGGGAAAGTGGATCCTTTGAAGTGGGTGGGTTTTGGGGCCCATCACAAGAAGTTCCCCAGCGAAATGACCAAGGAAGGGGACTTAACGGGTTGATAAAGGATGTCCATGAAGCCCCGGGGAAAAGGAAATTTGGGGGCCAAACATGAAGTTGGAACGGATTGGGGGTAACCATTGGGGAAGGGCCCCTTGCTCTTGTACAAGTCACACCGACACGGGATGGAAAAGGGGGTGTATTTTCAAGGGCACGGCCGTGTAGGAATCTCAAGATTGCACAGAATCAAAACACGGCCAGACACCCCGGGTAAAGGGACGGCTAAAGTAGGGGTCAAGCAAATCCCCAAAAAAGATACAAAGTCTAGAAGTACATGGCCCGTGTATCTCTTCCAAAAAGGGGGCTCAAGGCCCCCGCCTTCAAACCCAACGCCCCCGCCTTCAGGTTTACACCGGGTTTTGGGTTTTTTGTTTTTTGTTTTGTGTTTTTTTACGTAACTTATTTAAGTTAGGGCATTTTGGGGGTTTAACGTTATGCATTGTAAACCCTAATAAAAGCCCCCTAGGGTTAGAATACAGAATTTTAGAACAAAACATCTTAGAACAAATTTAAACATCTTTGAGAAGGCTCCTCTCTTGGTTCTTTAAGAACTAATTTGAACTTATTGGATTGATTTCCATGGCGTTCATCCTGACTTATCAATGGGTCTTTCATCCGATTGTGGCGTCTTCACATTATTACCAAGGTTCTTGTCTCGCTTATAGACAACGGGTCACGGTTTCCACTTTAGGTGTTTGGGCGTCTTAGGTAACGAATTTCAGAACGTATTGGTATTGGGTTTTGTCACGGGTTGGCATGGTTCGTATCAGCTTCGAACACTCTGGTCCTCGAGGTGGTTTAAATTCCCTGTCCGGGTATAGATTAAGCCCAAAATTATCATCTCTACCTTCCCTAAGAGCATGATAATCTCGTTCTACTCTAGGTGATGTCCTGAAGGTTTACCACAGGTGGTGGTGGTAATGTCATCCTATCAATTCTTGTTGCCAATGTAGCAACAATTGTGGTAAGGTCCTGAAGTTGCTCATTTAGAGTTCTTCCACTTGTATTTCGACGACCTAGTCTGCCACCCACTTGGTTATTGGCCTCATTGCCAATGCCCCCATTCACAATATCACATGACATGTTTGTGGATGCGATTTATTTTGAAATACAAATGTAACCTCAAATAATTGTAGCACACTCCCTTCACTTCACCACGTCACAATAACAAGTTTGGATAACAACACACACACTTGTACACCACGGTGCAATAAATCACCAATGCAATAAATACTTCTTTCACTTCAAGTATATTAGATAATTGAAGCACAAATAAATACTTCCAAGTAGTTAAGATATTGAACTCAACTAAGCAAGTGTTTAATAATAATACTCAATAACTTTCACACTTAAATGCTTATATTTGAATTTCAAACTTCACCACTCAACTTTCCTTTCTTACTAAAGTTTTACACCCACAATGAGTCTTAATGTGCAGCACCTTGCACTACACAAAACTCTACAAATTTACACCACCACACACACCTAATCACGTTGCACTCACTTCACCACAACACAATTCACCACGTTACAACACCTTCAATTAACATACACACATAACGCTACATATACATACCCTTCACTAATTTTACAAAAACACAACTCCACACATATATACCTTTTATACACGTTGCAACAACAAAATGTACTCCACTTCCACAAGTTCTAACCGCAACTTTACAACAAAAATAGGCAGCAACTCAAATTTGAATTTCAATCTCTTCACTAATTGCAAGCCTTCTTCAATTGGGCAAGTAGTGAATTCAAATTCAAATAGCACTCATTAACTCCCACAACTTAATGACATGTGTTTGAATTCAAATAAATTCCTTACTTATCAAAACTTAATGCAAATCTGTAAATTTTCACTTCTCCAATTCAGAATTACACAATGGAAATCAAAACAACAAGCTACACATCCTCCTTCACGCCACAACAAGCACGGCAAGGATTTGGTAAGTTTTTGCAAGTTCCGAAAGTTGTTGAATTAAACAACACTTTATAATTCTGCCCTTCACGAAAATTATTGATCATAAAATGATACAACAACCTTCCCAATCCAACTCCAAACAAACAACAAATTAAATCCCAAGTCAAGGTAATTTCACAAGCTCAAAACCACAACAATCAAACAATTTGCGGTTTCACTAAATCAACCTAAATTGATGATTTAACTCCACGAAATCAAATAAAACCAATTCCCTTCTCTCAAACATGTGCTCTGATACAAAAAAGATGATGTGCCTAAAACCAAGTTTAAGCACACAAAAACCAAGATTGAAAGACACTTAGACAATGTCATTCAAAAATAGCTTCAATCTTCATGAACATTAGCGTCAAATCTCAATGCTTTTGAACCATTTAGACAACAATGATGTGTTCAATCTTAAATCCAAATTGATATAGCTCTAATACCAAAAAGATGGTGTGCCTAATTCCAAGCTTAAGCACAATCAAAAGACTAAAGGAAAAAACCTCAGTTCACACACACAAAAAACCGATTCACTTGACTAGGTAAATGCGGAAATCCTAAGGCAATGGAATGAAATCCAAAGAGCTCCACTTGCTATTATCAATCCAAACAAGTAATCTTCATCAAATAATAAAAAATTATAATTGAAACCTACGTGAATCAAATCAAGAAAACAAATGGGTCAAACCGCAAATTCCAATCCCTTCCTTCAATATCCAATTCACGTCACAATGAAGAGAATGATATCATATATCAACACAATCAATCCTATAACAAGCTATTGATCACGAATTGCAAATTAAAACAAGTCCAAGAACATCCAAATCAACCTAGATATGACACACTAGTGATGAAATGGAAAAAAAACAATAAGGAACCGATATTACTCACGATTTCTCCTTGTTGCACTCGCCACAATTTCAACTCTTGGGATTGAAATTGATAAGAGTTTGGAACCAAGGTATGAACCCTAATTCTCACATGAAAGGAAGTGTATAATCTGCAAAATGATAAGCCTCTCAAACCCTCTCTTAAGCAAGTATTTATACTTGCTACTCCTAGGGTTAAAAAGTGCTTAAAATTACAAGTTTGCCACTTTTAAGGTGGCTAACCCTAAATGAAAATTACAAGAAAATAAAAGTGTCCCAAAACCGAAATACAATTAAAATAGTTCATAAAAGAAGAAATATATAAAATAAATGGTTTCATGATGCCGGTCTTCTATAGGATCCATCGGCTCAGCTCATCGTCGATTCAGGTCAGTCCATGGATAACCCACAAGCTAAGTCTGAGGGAGTTTGTCCATTGCCCTATAGAATATGATAAGTGTTCCTATTGGAAAACACAATACAAGAATAATAGAAAGAGGTTAATATATAAATAATTCTAGGGTCGATCTGCTCAAAATGGGCCCTCAACGCCAAGATTTGAAATCCTTTAGTTCTTGCCCTAATGATAGGTCTTGTTGGATTTTTATTCCTATCACACTGAACCTAATCCTAGGGAGCAGGTAAAGGCAGTGACCCGTAAGGAGCGGAAAAGAACTGCAATCTGACATCATTGGGGCAGTAGTGGTTGCACAAAGAAAGGGAGTTGAAGAGCCACATGATGGGGGTAGTGAGAAGGACCATGCTACTAAGGAGGTAAAGGAGAAGGAAGTCAAGGAAAAGGAGTCAGTAGAGGGGAAGATCAAGGCATCAACAGTTCAGCCATACAAGCCTCCAATTCCATATCCTGGGTCGGCTGAAAAAGGATCAAGACAAAGAGCACTTCAGTATGTTTTTGGATTTTTTTAAAGCAATTACATATTAACATACCATTTGTAGAAGCTCTTTCACAGATGCATAGATATGCCAAGTTCCAAAAAACAAACTCATACCTATGGGGAGGGAAAAACTTTGGCGATGTACTAATTATAAAGGGGCTAATTGATGCAACCGAAGGATCACTTCCCCTCTTTTTTTGTACAATCAACGAAAAAGGACATCTATATTACAATTTTTTAGAGGAATTCAAATTTCCAAATCCCAATCCTCCAAAATCAAAAAGACCACTTTAAAAATTCCAATGGACTTTCGCTTATACGCATCCCCTTTTGGATTATGCAAGGGCACCGACTACTTTTTCAGGAAATATGTCCCCCTTTTTAAGGGATTTAGGGGAAAGGGGACATGGGGCTTTATGGACAATTTCCCCCGTTTTTGGTGATTCTTTTTATGTTTGGGTCTAAGCAATTTAAAAGGGGGTTTTATTCGTTTAAAGGGAGACGAATCTTGTGTTAACGGGGAGAAATGCCTTTTTCAGGTAAAGGGGGGCAATTCAAAGGGCAAAAAAATTTCTAAAGAGGAATGGGAATTTAAAAACGCAAAGGTACACAATTGAAAAATTTCCCCCACCCCCTTTCTTCGATAAAGCCTTTTGAAACTTTCTGGGGCATGCCGGTTTTTACAAAGGGTTTCATTAAGGATTTCTCTAAAAACCCAAAACCTTGACACGGCTATTAAGAAAGATTTGCCCTTTTATTTTACCAGTAAATTTCTTGAGGCTTTCCCAAACACGTTTTAAAAAGGGTTGACCCAAGCACCTATCAGGGGGCCCCCAATTGGGGTCTTTTTTTCGAGTTAAAGGGTTGCCAAGTGATTTTGCGGTGGGAGCAGTCTTAAAAAAGGGGGGAAAACATTTCCCAACCGACTACATACTATAAGACCCCACAATGCTCGGGAGAACTACACCAACCAAAAAGGGAACTTCTACGTATTTTTGTTTTTAAAAGTTTCACCCAAAATTTGTTTTGGGGCCCCAAGGTAATTGTTTAAAACCTGACCATTTCAGCTCTCAGGTACCTTTTGTCCAAGACAGATGCAAAACCCTCCCTTCGGGGGATATTGTTTTCTACAAAGTTCGTTTCTTAATTTGGGACGGGGGGAACAAAAACTTAGCCCCTTTATCATCTCTCTCGCTTGGGGGAACCCTTATTTGGGAAAAATTGAAAGAAAAAATTAATGATCTTTTCAAAAGGGAAAGGGATTTATCAATTAAAAAGGGTAAGTTTTAATTCTACCGGGGGTTTGCTAAATTTTAAAATTACCTTTTTCAGAATACTCCCGGTGACAAAATTTATCACAAAAAAGCATTTTTTAAATTTAATAAGCCCCCTATTTCTGGGAAAAACCCTTCTTTTTTTCATTTATGTGCCGATCAATTAAATAAAGTTTTGTGTACTGAGAAAGGGGGGGGCAAAAAATTTTCTGAAAACACTATCACCCCGGGCCCAAAACGGGGGGTCACACATGTGAATCAAACCCGCTCAAAAAGGGTTTTGGGAATTGGGATTCTATTGGCCAACCTTATTCAAGAATTCCTTTAACTTTGTAAAAACATGTGACAGGTGCCGCATTTGGGAAAAGTATGTAAAAAGTGCGATGAGTTTGCCCCAAAATTTCACCCTAAAGTGTGAGGTATTCAACAATGGGGGATTGATTTCAGGGGACCTTTTCCCAAAATTTCCCTTTTGGGAAAAATTACAAAAGGGTGGCGGTGGATTATGTGTCAAAGGGGTAGAGGCCTAAACGTTGCCCACCAATAAAGCAAGAGGGGTTTGTGAATTTCCCTTGAAGAAACTTTTTTCTAAATTTGGAGCACCTAGAGCATTGATTAGGGGATGGGGGGGGCACATTTCTATAATGTGAAATTTGGGAAAAAAGTGCTGAAGCGATCCAAGGTTAACCATAGGTTACAACCCCCTATCACCTGTAAAAACAAGTGGTCAAGGGGAAGGGTTTCTAACCATGAGCTAAAAAGGAAACTAAAAAAAATGAAGAACATCATGGGAAAAATTTAAACCCTGAAAGGTGGACATCCCTCTAGGGCCTACAGGCCCGCTTTCAAATCTCCCCCTAGGTATAACCCCATATAGATTGGTGTTCAAAAAAAGCTTGCCACTTGCTAGGGGAACTAAACCCTAGAGCTTTTTAGGCCTTGCGCACTCTCAATATGGTCTAGGGGCCCACTGGTAAGAGGAGGAAGTTTCAGCTGAATGAACAGTACGATTTTTTGCAGCGATTTTCCGAAGACATTTGGAGCGACAATTTTTTGTGGTGGTAATAATTGCAAGATAATAATTTTAGAGATTTTTATCTACATTGAAAGATTAGGACAATTACCAAAGACAATAATTGTAGTGATGACATTTGCATCAATGATATTTTTTTGGCAACATTGTTTTTAAATGACAAAAAGAGGATGTCTGCGGTAACAAAAACCTTTCCACACTAAAGGCATTTGCAAAAGATAACATTTTCGATGACCACATTTGCAGTGATGACTACATTTTTAGCAACGATATTTCCCCAACGACAATATTTGCAGTGATGACATTTTTTAAAAGATGATATTTGCACAAAAATGTTTGAACCGATGACAACGACATTTGCAGTAACAATAAAAAATAACGATAACATTTATAACGATGATATTTGCGGGAATGATGTTTACAACGACAATGGCAACCCTTTGTAGCAACAAAATTTGCCATGAGATAACATATGGCAATGGTGATGTGCTCCAATTGAAAATTCAACATAATTCTAAGAGGAAGAAAAAATTGATTCCAATTCCTAACTAAATTTTTGTGAACCCTAACAAAGGAAAAAAACCCTAATTTGCATGAAATGTAAAAGAGGGAAAAAAGGAAAACCAATACGTACCAAATAGTACACATTAATAGCAATTGGAAAGCCTTGAGAATTATTGATATTAAACACAATAACCTAAGCAAACCCCGCCATAATTCTTTAGGGTAGAATTGATAAGAGGGGCATGAAAAGGATGGCTCTTTTTACGGGAAAAGAAAGTCAATTTTTAATATGAAAAATCCCTCAAAAAAACCAAACAAAAGTATTTATACCTATTCTAAAAAAAGGAAATTTCAACAATGTAAAATGAAGCAAAATCGGTTTTTATAGGAGACTTTAAAAAACCCGGGTTTATCCACGGAAACGAGGTGGGAAATATGGTCCCCATTTTTTTTCCAAAATGAAATAAGGTTGGTTCCTCTTGTCCCTTTTTAGGTTTAAGTATAGCTTTAAAACACTTGACATTGGTAAAGTTGGTTCAAAAAAAACCCTCTTGGGAAAACCGACAAATGTACTTAATGAAATATAAAACAATTTTACAAAAAGGGGAAAAGAAGACACTAAAAAAAATGTCTTCAGGGGTTTAATTGTTCGAAGAGGACCCTCAAACTCTAAATTTTGTAATCCTTAGGCTCTTGCTTTGGTGATGGGTCCTGTAGGGTTTATGATTCCTATCATCTCCTTGGGGTTTTGGAAATTTGCCCTCAAATCTGATAAGTCCCTTTAAGAACCTCATCTGGGAATATGGGGAAACTACAAAAATTAAATGTATAGAGATACCGTATCCTCCTACAATTCTATTTTTTATGCATTGTTTTTTTGATACGTCTAACAACCTGAAAGGTCCCTCACTCTAGGTGATAACTTTTGCGACTTCTTTTTGAGGAAACCTGTTTTTTCTGAAAATTTAAACCAGACTAATCACTTGGGTTATAAATTCTAGTTTTCTTGTTTTGTTACCCTGAAGTTTCTGCTATTCCTTGTTTTCTGAAGATGTTTACTGCCTTGATAAGTTTCTGAATCTCCTAGGCTTGCTCTCCACTTAACTTTCTTCCTTTTTTGCTAGCTATTAAATCAATAAATAATTAAAACGCCCCCACCAAAGGGGACTTTTTAGAACTTTTAGTAGCCTTTGTAACAAACTCAATAATAGGGAGACCCAAGTCCCAATCATAAGATTTTTCCCAAACCGTTGCTCTTAGTAAGGACCAAGAGTCAAAAACAAATTCTTCGGGCCCCCATCGCTATGGATGGCACAAGGCACTATACAGAGTTTAGTACCATGTCTTTTTCAAGGTCTTCTAAAAAAGCTAAAAATTTAGTGCCTATAAACACTTGTTAAAGTGGAACACCTTAGTTTTACAATTTCCAACAAAAAAAGTTACTATAAAAAGTGCATCATCCGTTTTGTGGCAAGGTATAAAGGGGAAAATTTTTACTGAAGCGATCAAAAACCTAAAGAACCCTTTCCCTTTCTTTGATCCTAGGTAACCTAAAATAAAATCCACGCTGACATCATCCAAGGTTGAGTGGTATAAAGCAAAGGTAATATTCACCTTAAACCCCTTTTTTTCCCTTTTTGCTCTCTTACATACCCCCGCACCTTCCCCAACCCTTATGAACATCCTTCTCATACCCTTCAAAAAAATGTTTTTTAAAAACAAACCCAGAGCCCTTTTTTCAAAAAATGACCAAAACCCCCCAAACCCATTCCCCTTACTAATAATTCTCTAACGACCCATAACATATACAAAATTTTCCAGCCTTATACAAAAAGTCCTAAATCATATAAATACCCCTCAAATATTTTCACCTTAGAACATTTCTCAACTACTACTTTTAAGAATTCATCATGCACATATTGCTCCTTCAGCAATTTAAATCCAAGTAGTATCAATTGTGGAGAGGTGATAAGTAATATCTATGTAACAAAGCGTTAGGTACCATATTCGCGTTACCCTTCTTGTACTTAATCACATATGAGAAACTCTCTAGAAACTCCATGCATTTGGCTTAGCATTTTGAAAATTTTTGCTAACCTCTGAAATGTTTTACGGGTTTCATGATCTGTATAGATAATGAATTCTTTTAAAAGAAGATAATGCTGCCATGTCATAAATGCCCTTACTAAGGAATAGAATTCATTATCATATATTGAGTAGTTTAAAGGAGCACCACTCAATTTTTATTGAAATATGCAATAGGCC
Organism: Laguncularia racemosa; assembly: GCA_037954665.1. NCBI lineage: Eukaryota > Viridiplantae > Streptophyta > Magnoliopsida > Myrtales > Combretaceae > Laguncularia > Laguncularia racemosa. The sequence goes on from JBBMOL010000125.1 coordinate 14,513, forward strand.
TTTTATCCTGCATCAACACAACACCAATCCCTATCCCTATGGCATCACAATCTAATTAAAAACTTTGTCAAAATCAAGTAAAACCAATACTAGAGCACTAGTAAGCTTTACCTTTATCTCCTCAAACTCTTTTGTGCCTTCTCAACCCAAAAAAAAGGAGCATTTTCTTTATCGGTTCAATTAAAGGACTGACGATACTACTGAAGTTATAGACAAATCATCTATAAAATGAAGCTAGCCCATGAAAACTTCTTACCTCAGCAACTGATTTTAGTGTTGGCCACTCTCTAATAGCTCTCACTTTCTCCTCATCAACCCTGACACCAGAACCAAATATAATAAATCCCAGAAATGTTACCTCGGTTTGATAAAAAGAACACTTCTGGAGATTAGCATACAATTGTTACGTCCTCAGTACTAAAAACGCAACCTATAAATGCTCCACATGATTTTCTAGGTTTTTACTGTATATCAAAAATGTCATAAAAATAAACAACAATAAAATTTACCTAGAAACTCCTTCATTTCATGATTCATTAACCTCATAAAAGTACTAGGAGCATTAGTTTAAAATAAACGACATGACCATCCATTCATATAACCATGGCATTTTTAAAAGCATCTTTCCCCTTGCTCCTTCCCCACTGGACTTGGTGATATCCACTTTTAAGGTCCCCTTGGAGAATACCTAGCACCATAAGCTCATCTAACATGTCATCAAGTCTAGGAATAAAAAAAACTTATATTTGATGGGGATTTTTTTTTTGGCTCTGCTATCAATGCACACCTCTAAGTGTTTTTCCTTTTTAGGGGCAAAAAGCTGGGAAAAGCAAAAGGATTGATACTCCCCTAATAAAACCCCTTCACCAACTCACCCCCTGATCTTTTAATTCCCTTGCCTCCTAGGGTTCATGCGGTTGTAGGTCGGTTTGGTAAAATTGATCCAGGTTGAAATCAATGACATGCCAAAACCCCTCAAAAACGGCAATCCCTCTAGCAAATTTACCTGTAAAAAGATCACTGTAGCCATCCAATACCTGGAACCATAGAGGGAATCCCGCCTATACATCCTATGGCATACCTCATCTGCAAAAAATAACTATCTCCATCTGCTATGGCCTCATTAACTCATAATCCCAAAATAAGGTCTTCTTCTTCCCAATCTTACTTATCTACCTTTAAGCTTCTTGGACCCTAAAGGTGACATTAGGGTTTAAAAACTTACATTTTTTCCTCTTTCGGGAACCATAAGTCACATAGGGAAATTTTTATTTTAAAGGGGTTTGCATATTTTTCAAACTCGCTGATTTTTTTAACTTTTAATCATGTTTATTTAAAAATTGAAAAAATATCTCATTAGCACGTTTTTTAAATAAAGGAAATATATAAACTATAACACATAAAATTTATTAGTGTAAATGATAATAGAGGTCATGCTTTAAAAAATTTAAAAAAAATAACTAAAATGAAAAGGGAAAATATTTAAATTAAATTTTTTTAAATCCCTTTTTTTTTAAAAATTGAAATTTAAATTTTAATATATACAAAATACTCCATCTTTTTTTTCTTTATTAATCTAATTGATTTTATATGATACATGATTTATCATTTTATTTTTTTTCTATTTTTTCCCTTGAATACCATTTTAAAGAGGTTAATATTATAATCCCCAAAAAAAACAATTAAAAGATGAGTTAATAAAACATGATAAAAATAAAATAAAGCCAATTTTTAAAAACCTTTTAACCTCTGGTGCATCTAAACCCCCTTTCCATTCCCAAACCTTAAACCCCTTGCTACCGTGGGAAACCTTCTGTTACATCCTTATTTCCGCCGCTGCTCTCTCTCCCATCTCTACCATGTAAAGACCTCCTCTTTCCCGTTTTTCTCCACCATTTTGCAGCCCCAAACCTCGGCATGGAGCTCACCCGAAGGGTGAAAAAGTACCCCGAGGTCGAATTTCCCAAAGCATCCTCCTTTAAGTCCACAAAGTGCAACAACTCTCTCACCACCAATCAGTCCTTCTAGACCCCATCAAGCATGCCTTAATATAAATATGCTCTGCATTCGTTTTGTACATTATTTACTCGTGTTATTCATGTTATGAATAAGATAGGGGTGTTGGCTCACCTAGGCTTGTAAAATCTGCAAGCTCCACCACATTCACTATAGATCTCAAATACTTGGAGAAGAAGGTTTGTTCTACTATAAATTTTATCCCTTTGTGAAGCATGTTGTAAAATTTGCGATTCTCCCTTTAATTTCTCATACCTAACTCTTCTACTTAGAATCTAATGCCAACAGCTGTTGGAGCTATGGCGGCTGCAGTTGTGGCTAATTAGATGCTTGGACTTAAGGAGGACATCCATTTAGCTATAGTCTTGGTACTTTTTCCAAAATTTTCCCCTTGACAATGTATTCATGAAAGCATAATTATGTTTATTAGGGGGCTAATCTACTCAAGAGGTTTATCTGTCAAAACAACAAGTATAATGAGATTTACTGCTTTAGCAAATTTATTATTCTTATGGTGTTCGTAGCTGAATTTCACATTTTGCTAAAGAAAGAGAGAGAGACTTAACAGATTCTTCATGCTCTAGGTTAGTTTACCTGCTCGAGGTAAGACTTTTACTACAGCAAAACTTACAAGATACCTTTGCTGGTTGGGTCATGAAACTAAGCACTTCAATGTTGGAAAGGGTCAAATTTTTTCTTGCTCCAGTTGTCTTCCCTTCAAAATTCATCACAAATCTAGTCATAATTTTTCTCTAGTGTCAATATCGACATCTCAAACATGGAGCTAATCAGGTATGCTTTGGATTTGGCACTTTTCTATGCTCCTTTGGCTTACCAATTATTTATTAACCTGCTTAAGAAGATCTTTTCCTTTCTTTTACTACAATATTTTTAAAGATCTTTCTGAGTCCTATTTTTTAATTGTCAAGAAGGTATGAAAAATACATAGTAGAATATTGAGTCGTTATCTTAAGTTTTTAATTGAAATCGATTTTTTTTCTTTCTTTCTTCTAGTTCTTCTTGGATTTTAGGCCTATACATATAGCCATTGAATAAATGAATAGAGTAAGTCTGATTTTGTCAATGCTCGAGAATTCTCTCTTACTCCCCATCAAGTTGAGCAGTAATATTTATTCATGTTATCCAGCATATAGAAGGAAATTTTTTTTTGTGCTATTCATTCATGTAGTTTGTCTCAAACAGGTTGTTCTGTTTGGGGTACTCCTTTTAAATTTTGCAATGGGCAAGTTAATATACATTGAGAAGGGAAATGTCAAAACATAAATGTATGGAATGCTACTATACTGATGCCAGATTAGCAGAACATCTAAAATCTGACTAATCAACTTGTTAATCAACTTATTGGAATAGATTATTAATACAAATCATTGCCTTGGAATGGAATGCATAGTTTAATGTGAGTAAAGTAGAGATGATGAATGACAAATCAATTTCTGTACTATAATCCCCTCACGTTTGTCTTTTTCAGCCTCCATGGCCATATAGAGTTTGTATACAAGGTTATTCTATTCACTAATGTAAAAGGTAAGAGAAAGAAAGAAAATTTTTATGACTCTCAATTTCTTAGAATGGTTACAAAGAAGGAGAACTAGGCCTTCCCCCGCCATTTGAAAAATTCCTCAATGTAGAAAAAAAGGAAGAAACCAATATTATTTGGTTCTCTATATGTGGATGGGCTTATCATAAGTTACCATTGCTGCTTCTTTCAACACTTCACTCATTATTAAATGTGCATGACATACACGAGCTATGTCTTCATTAGTTGCATCGTATTGAATGGCTAAGACGGCCTCGTGAATGAGCTCTTCTACATTTGGTGCTATAATATGGACTCCTAATATCTTTTCTATTTCCCTTTCAGCGAGGATCTTAACAATTCCCTCAACATTGTCAATTGCCTTGGCCTTGCTATTTGCCAAGAATGGGAACTTTCCAACACGATAATTGACACCAAGAGCCTTCACTTGCTCCTCAGTCTTTCTAACAAATGCAACCTTAAGGTATGTGTACACAACACTTGAAACCTTATCATAGTCAACATGGCCAACTTTACTAAATAAAAATTCTACACAAGCAACCCCGTCCTCTTCAGCTTTATGAGCTAACATTGGACCAGGAATTATATCTCCAATGGCATAAACTCTAAGTACATTAGTGGAAATCGTTCATTGACTAAAATGCGTCCTGCCTTATTCCATTTCGACTCAATCTTGCCCAGCCTCAGTTAATGTAAACAAGTCTACCAATAGAAACAGAATGACATTAGCTTTAAAGTACAGTTTGCTCTTCACCAGCTGTTGGTTCCAAAGTTAACTTAACTCCGTCTCCAGATGTGTCACATCCCACCACTTAGTCTTGAGCATAAACTTCATCTTTTGCTTCCCAAAGCACGCTGGAATTGCTTGTAGATTTCCCCATCCATTGTAGGACGTATCAGGTGTAAACTCAACTAGAATCACCTCTGACCCTAACCGACCCCAATTTGAACCCCATCTCAAGGCCAATATAGCCTACTCCAATCACCACAAGCTTCTTTGGAATTTCTAACAAAGTTAAAGCTCTAGTCAATAAGAATATGTTCTCTTCTCATCAATGGTAATCCTAGGTAAAGTTTTTAACATTTAAGTGCCCCAGCCTTTAACATAGGTCACTTTGTCATTTTTTTAAATAGACCTTCAATGCCTTTGGTGGGATTAGCCACCACTTTATCCTTTTGGGCCATCATTGCGGGTAAATCAACCTCAACAGATGGGCCCTTTAATTCCATGGTGATCAAAGGAATACTTGGGCTTCATGGTACATATGGGATGAATGCAGCAATGCCTGGATCAAAGCAACATACATACACAAAATAAGCGTTAGTCCAAGTTCTTTTTGTGCCTACATCTTAGTTTTTTTTTTCTCATTGATGTTTTATCATTTGTCTTATTTATTTATTTTTGTTTAGATATTCAGTTTTTCTCATGTTTGAGGCTATTTCTTCACCTATTTATAAGCATCGTTGCTTTCGTTTGTAGATAGATTATCATTCTTTTTTTTATTTGGTTTAATAAAAAAATATAATTTGAAAGTTGGGGGTGTATGCATAATAGTTACTTTATATTTCTCAAATAGTGTTGAAGATACAATGCCATAGAATTGTGTTACCTAACGTGCTTCCATAATCTCATGTTCTATTTTTTATTTTTTTGGTACAAGAATATATCCAAAAGCTAGAAGGGGCAAAGAAATATGACCACAGATTATTAGGCACAAAACTGGAACAATTCTTTGTCACTACTCAAGTATATGGCTGTAATGAAATTGTCAGATTTGGTGATATCTAATGGTCAATTTTTGTTGATTATGCATTTCTTTGCATGAATTAGTCCAGGAAGTTGGTTCTTCCTTCCACATGGTACTCGAATTTACAACATGCTTGTAGATTTTATAAAAGCACAGTATAGAGAAGAGGCAACCATGAGGTTGTAGAGCCTGTGTATGGGTATGCCGTGTTTTTAAAAACATTTAAGAAGGATTGCTAAAGCTACTCAACTTTATCAGGTTTTATCACCAAATATGTAAATAGGGCAATTTTGGGGAACTTCTGGTCATGCTACAAACTATAAAGAGAATATGTTTGTTTTTGAGGTGAAATCCCTATGCCAGTTGTAGATATTCCCATGTAACTTCCACATTAGCTTTTATCCAGAAACTGATAACAAGGGTTGTGTAGATGTTTTAAAAACGAGCCCCAAATTTTGGACAAAATTTGTGGGGAGAGAAAAGAACTTTAAAGGTTAAAAGTTCATACATTTTACAAAAATTATACTCGAGACTTTCTTAGCACTAGCAAAAGAAGAAAAGAACAATGATGTGACCTTTTATTTTCAATGCACGGGTTTAATTTCTTAATTTTAGCTGATAAAAACATGGGTTCTTTCTAACTATTGTATTGTACTTACTTCAAGGGTGATTTTGGGTTTTTAGGGTTTTTAAATTTTTGTTTGAAGTTTGACTTTTTTTCATCTTTTGTGGATTTGTTTAGTTAAGGATTTCCTCCCAAATTTTTCTTTTGTGAAAGCATTATGTTTATGGGTTTATTTTAATATGGAAAAGGAAATGTGTAGGGTTTTATATAATTTTGTATAACTAAACAGTGTATGTTGGGTTTATATGAAATTGCGAATGCAATTACAATCAATGCCTATTACAATTATTTCTTTAATCATTCTAATCTGGCTTTATATGCATTTAAACATTTCCAAAAAAATTATTTCACAACGTTTTAAAAATCGCCATAATTACCTTGTGACAAATCTAAACGTTGCAAATGTAACTCTTTACTATGGGTTTAAAGCGCCCAAAATTACTCACTACAACATTTTTTTTTTGCCACTAAATTTTTAAATTTTGGTTTAATACGTTTAAACGTTGCCCATCATAACTGCAGTTACGTCTAAACTTTCTAATGGGAGTTTTTTACTACATTTTAAAAGTCACCAATATTATCATTTTCTATGCTCTTTGTGTCCATAAATTTTTTTATTATGCACTACTACGCTAAACTCGCTTATCATAACTTTTGCAATGTCTAAACGTTGCTAATGTTTTTCTTTTACTACGTTAAAAAATCACCTATATATTAATTTACTACACTTTTTTTTTCCTTTAATTTTTTAATTGTCATTTTCACTTTAAACGTCGCGTATTACCTATTTTTGCAAAGTTTAAACGTGCCAAATAACACATTTAGCAAAGTTTCCCCCTTTTGCAACATTTTTAAATAAATTTTTAAAAATTTTTTGCGATAGACTTTAGCTACATTATTTGGGAACATTTATTAAACATGGCTAAATCTTTTTTTGCAACATTTATTTCATGTTTACAACGTTTATAAACGTTGTCTAAGATTGAAATTCCTATAGTGGTATTTCTGAAGCCATCATGTAAAACCCTCTTGTTATACAACCAAGGCTTGCCAAGCAGTTATATGGGATGCACATATAGGAAAAGGATGTCATAGCTAATCTCACCATGATATTTATTCCCTAGCGGGAAAGGTACCTTAGCCCTCTAAGTAACATGTAGACAACCTATCATTCACCCAATACAATTTATAGGTTTGGGATGGGGGTATTGATTTGTTTCAATTTAGTCACAACAATGTAGCCACACATTAGAAACAACTACCGCAATCAATAATAATAGCACACAGATTATCTTGGCCCTACAAGAGATGTGGAACAAATTTTCCTTCTACTCATTATGATTAGTAGGAAAAGAAGTTAAAGCTCGGCATAGTAAAATTAATAGATAAATACTGATCATTTCCCTTACCCCCTTATGTACTACATCATCTGTTCACCATAATACTCATCTAATACCGTTGACAAATCTGTGGCTTCAAGCATATCTCCTCACTCTCAACCTCCATAGTAGTCATGACCCTCTTGTTTAGACACTGAGCAGCCCATATGTCCAAAACCCAGGCATTTAAAACATTTTGATCTGACGACTTTGTCCTCCTAATGTCTTAACTACTGATGGTTTATTATCATTTCCTATAATTGTTTTTCCTTTCCTCACTATCTCCTTCTCCCGTCTACTATCCTACACCACTAGGCTCTTTTCTACATTTCTATTATAACCCCCTCTATCAGCCTCTTTACCCTCAGAACCATACAGTTTTGTAGAAGTCCCATACCTGTTACGCATTACTCTAAATAGATTGGATTGCCTCTATCTTCGACTTTCAAAGCTAGCTGGATGGCCTCCTCAAGGGTATCATACCCCTGGAGCTCTACAATACAGGTAATTTCATACTTTAACCCCAACATAAATCGTGATAGAGTTTGTTTAAGAGGCTCAACTGACCCACATCTGATCATCAATGTTTTAAACTCCTGTACATACTTGTCAACTGTTTTACCCCGCTGCCTCAGTGTTTAGAGAAGCATAAACAACTCTTGCCTATAGTGCTTAGGTATAAACCTCCTTCTCATAACCCATTTCATTTCTTGCCATGTATGTATCTCTGCCTTGCCATCCCTTCGTCTACTAGCCACAAGATCTTCCACCATAAGGTAGCATAACCAGTAAACTCAACAGCTACAAGGCGAACTCGAGTGTGATCGTTAATCACATAACGTTCAAATAAGTCCTCGACCTTATCCTCCCAATCCAAGTAGTCTTCTATAAAACCCCTTCCAGTAAATAAAGGCATCTTCAATTTCACATATTCTAAGCCCCGAGGCGGTCTGAACTCACGATTAGGGTAAGGCTCATTTCAAAATTATCATCCCTTTCCTCCCTAAAAGCATGATAATCACCTTCCATCCTCCTACCCATATTGCCTCCAACAGCTCCTTCCTTATGAGCATTCTGATGGGCTACCCGAGGTAAGGGTGCTTGAAGGTTTACCACTGGTGATTGTGGCATCATCATTTGATCTACCCGTGTTGCTAATGTAACAACAATAGTGGTGAGATCCTGCAATTGTTCTTCTAATGTTCTTCCACCTGCAGCACAACAACCCTGACCTCCTCGAACTTGACTATTAGCCTCATTGCCAATTCCACCATTCACACTATCATTTGACATGATTTTGATTATATATATATATATAATATATATATATATATATACTCACAATCACTCCTTCGCACCAACCACAACATAAGAACACAACTCACCTTCACAGCACCAACCACAACACAACAACACAATTCCTCCATGGTTCAAGTATACACACATACTCACGGTATACACAAATACCTTCAAGGCTCAATACTTACACTTCAACATACACACACGCCCTCAAACTATAACACACTCTACGGCAGCACACACACACATATATACCTATGGTGTAACACACCCTCAAACCACAACACACACTTTACGACATACATACACAAACCCCTGGTGCAACATATACAATAAAACTTCCACGGTACACAAAACTCCTTCAAGTTTTACTCACTTCAAAGACACAAAGCACCTCCACCAAGACTTATACACCATGGTGCACTTCACAATCACGACACACTTCCACAGTCACAATGCAAAATGATTCCAAGCTTTAATCAAAGTGCATTTAAAAGGAATTAATGCACAATTTGCTACACAAGGGAAATATGGAATCAATTTGAAAATATTTCCCAACCTTTACATCAAGATATCATTGCAAGAATCCCTAAATGATGCTTCCCTCAATTTCAATCCGAAATAACAAAGGGAGAATAGACACAATTTATGTGAAATCAAAAATTAAACACTTACATAGCAAGAACCCTAATTCCCAATCCAAAATTAAGAGTCCACATATGCAATTCCCTTCCACAAACCTCTGCTTTGATGCCAAGTTATATGTGCTCCAATTGAATAATTCAACACAATTCAAAGAGGAAGAACAATTGATTCCAATTCCTAGCCAATTTGCATGAAAACCCTAGCTAAGAAGAACCCTAATTTGTGTGAAATGTAAAAGAGAAACAAAGGAAATCCAATTACATACCAGATATTACACACTAATAGTAATTGGAAAAGCTTGAGAATTTTTGATATTAAACACAATAATCCTAAGCAAACATGCCATAATTCTTTAGGGTATAATTGATAAGAGTGGCGTAAAAAGGATAAGCTCTTTCACAGCAATAAAAGTCAATTTTCTAATATGAAAAAGTTCCTCAACAAAACCTAAACAATAAGTATTTATACCTATTCAAAAAAGGAAATTACAATAATGTAAAATGAAGCAAAAATGGTCATATAGGAGCACTTAGAAAATCGATTCATCCATGTGAAATGAGGTGAAGTATGGCTGGTTTTTTTCTAAGTGAAATTCAAGTGAAATAAAGCCGGTTCCTCTTGTCTTTGTAGGTTTAAGTAAACTTACACACTTAATATTAGTGTGTTGGTTCGCCATCTTGTAAAACCGAAAAATGTACTTGTTGAAATGTAAAGCAATTATACAAATGGAAATGAAGACACTAAACAAATGTCTTTGGAGTCTAATTGTTTAAAGAAGATCCTCATCCCCAAAATTTTTTGTAATTCTTTGGCTCTTACTCTGGTGATGGGTCCTTAGGTGTATGATTCATATCAAATGTATTTGCAATGACGAATTTGCAGCAATGATACTTGTGGTAGCGATGTTTGTAGTGATGACGAGGACAATTGCAACATTAATAATTGCGGCAACAATATTTGCAACAGATATTTATGCAATGCATTTACAACGATAAAATTCAAGATCTTTCCAGCGATGATGTTTGCAGCGACAACGGGGTATTTGCAACAATGATATTTACAGAAAATAATTTTTGTAGCGATGAAATTTGTAGCAACGATATTTGTAGTGATGATGTTAGCAGCAACAATGATGACATTTGCAATAATCATGGTTGTCAAAATCGCAATTTTACGTAGAATCGCTAGGGGGTCCGTAGAATCGGAACGTAGAAACGTAAAGTTTTTATAACTTTTATAAAATAACCTTTAAAATTAAAAATTTACTTACAGTGTCATTAAAAAATATAATGAAATAATATAAATTAAAAATTTTCAGCATAGAATTGAGTCATAAATCACAATAAAAGTCATATATAGATAATTAAGCATAAGTTGCATAAAAATAAATAATCAACCATAAAAATAATCAGCCAAAAGTCCAATAAAAGTTATGAAATCATAAATCATATTACAAAACAAGAACTAAAAAAAATCATCACAATTTCCACCATCTCTCTCATCCATATCATCATCATCATTTGAAATCTTCATCAATGTCAACATCATCATGAGGTGTACTGCTACCAATGATTTCCATATCCTCTAATTCCAAATTTTTTGAAATTCCTTTTTACATTTCAGCTTCAACATTATCAATATCATGAAGGTCCAAATCATTTAGGATTAGGGACTTACTTACAGAACTCTCCAAATTGACATAAGAAACCAATTTCGTCCTCCTCCGCATCATCTTTATCTTCATCCCTTACACTTAGAAAGATATGCAACCACACCTTGACCTTCATTCTCATTTGATGAGTTAAAAACATTTTCTTCTTTAACTATCCATTCATCATCAGATGAGAGATCTTCAACAGTGAAAGTAAAAGTGTCAGTGTCAGCAATGCATCTTTCTTTCCTATTTCTTAATTTCAAGTTATGCATTACAAAGAGTAAATTTATTCATCTTTTGTTGATGCAACCTATTCCTCTTTTTGGTATGGACCTGAAAATGAAAAAGGTTATACATAACTTTATAAGATTCATAATCTTAATAATAATAATATATAAAATTGAATAAAAGAACTATTTGTAAACGTACCATTTCAAACGCACTCCAAATCATCATCAAGAAAAGGAAAGCAAAACAAAAAGGGGTGGGCAAGTTTTTAATTCCAAAAAGGCTAAAAAAAATGAGTATTTTATAACAAAGTAATATAATCCCTTTTCCCAAAATTTAAAACCCAATCCCCAATTAAGTAGAGAAATTGAAATCCCAAGCCCGGGTTGGTTGTGTTGGTTTAAGGTTTGTTTTAATTTCCCAAACCCCCTTTTGGTGGAGCCCCTTTAGAATCATTTTTAAATAAGTTCTCCAATCACCATCACAACTTATACCAAATTTTTAAAACTTCATTCAAAAAAAGATATCGGTGGGTCATAAAAAGAGTGATATTCTAATCGTAAATTTTTGAAAAATTAGGGGTTTTGGCCCATGGGGAGGGCAAAAGACAGTTTTAACTTAGCACACCACATCCCAAAACCAAACCCCTCCAAATGCAAGTTGGGAAAAGATTTTCCCCCAAAGTTATTAGCACAAGTAAAAGCTCAACTTTGCCCTTCGCTTATTCAGACACCCATGAGGGCCATCCCCAAAATTTAAACTTAAGGAGAAAGACACAACAGCTTCAAAAATCACCTACTCCCTTCCCCCCTTTTAAAGTGCTAACTTAGGACTGGCCACTTTTACTAACTCTACAAAACCCATATCAAGCACAATAGGTCACTTGCCTATTTAAATAAACTTACTACCTCTAAACAATAGCATGCTAGGTCTAAAGCTAAGTCAAAAACCCCCAAAACCAATAGTTTTCTTGGGCCATCAACTCATCTTAAAGGGCCCTTTGGGAAAGCCCAACTCATCTCAAAACTCCTTTTTAAACCCAAAACCCCCAGCGAGATTTTGGTGGTGAGGAGAGTGTTGTTTAAGTGTTTTGGAGTTAAGCCTCCAAACCCCAATTAACCTGCCCAGGCTTACAGTCGAGTTTCAAGGGACTAAAGTTTGAACCCTTAAGTCCGAGTACAAGAATAAGAGTTTTGGTTAAGTCTTTAAGTGCAGCTTAGATCGAAAAATGAGCTTTGGTTAGTCATGTCCGCTTGTAAATAAGAAAATTTTTAAAGGGAAAATGCAACTTGCCCTAAGGAAATTTGTGTAGACACAAAACTTTAGACAAATTAAATTACCAAGGGCCCTTAAACTAACTTACCAAAATTGTTGGGAACCCCCCAAAACCTATAAATAAAGTTTTGGGCCCCCTTGTTAAACAAGGTTCAAAACTTAAGCCCCCCCATGAATCACTTAAGCTTATTTGGGGTTTTACATTAAAAATTATGTGAATTAGGCATCAAAGTAGCTATGTTAGAAGTACCCCCAATGTCCCCTTTTTTCCTTTATTTGTTCTCTTTTACAAGTTTTTTTCCACCTTGGGAAAAAATTCAAGCACAACAAAATTAATTAGTTAAAAATTAAATAAATTTTGATTATTTAAAGAAAGACAATGAAATTTAACATAATAAACAACCCAATTAAAAGGGCAAAAACCCTTTAGCTAGCCTAATTTTATTTTCCCTAAACGGCATTATGGATATTCTCTGCAAAAATAATTTTTGAAATTTAAACGGTTTATTTTAATTTAAAATAAAAGTATGGGGCCAAATTTTAAAAATGCGTTGTACTTTTAAGGAAGGCTTGCACTTTTGGGAAAATTGTGATCAATTTCAGGGGGAAAGCCCCTGGATAAGGCATGGAAGTTTGGGTATTACTACGACTGGCTAGTTGGTGGTGTTGTGGACAAAGGGAAGGGAGGTCATTTTGGGTTGATTTTCGAAAGTGGGCCGTTTCTGCAACCAGTTCTTGGGGGAAGAAAGTATTTTTTAAAAAGAGAGTGGGAGTTAAAATTAACCAAGATATAAAGTTTTAAAGGGAGGTTACTGGGTTGGGGTGAAAAATTTAAGGGGAAATGATCTATGCACACAAGATGGAAAAAAGGGTTTTTGCTATTTGGTCCACCCAAAGGAAAATCAATTTGAAAAACAAATTT
>JBBMOL010000125.1:1339964-1353007 GCA_037954665.1 Laguncularia racemosa
ATTTGTACCTCCAAAAATTATTCGAGTGTAATATGAAAATATGTAAAGATAAGAGTAGCTTCTGAGTTAGTCTCTGAGTTTTGATAATGCTCTTTTTTCTGATAAACAAATGTTGTACTACTCTATATTTTCTTCTCTCCTTGAATCTTCTGATTTCGCTTCTATTTATACACAAAAAATGTTATGACTACATTGTTGAACTGTCTTTGACTAGAAAGTTTATTGCCATGATCTTGCTTTGAATGCTTTAAGAATTATCCCAAGAGATTTGTAGATTATTTGTAGGACTTTGAAACTTAAATCTGATATCTTCATAATATGTTATAGAAATTCCTATAGAATTTATTGTTGAAAATAGTCTAAATTCATCCTTATATCAAGATTTGTCTTATTTACATAAAATTGATTGATGAAATCAATCACCCGATGATTTTGAAGAATGTTTAAGAACTCTCTCTCATCCTTAGGATCACGAAGGCATGTAATCTCTCATGTAATCCTTTTTAATTTTGATATCCTTATAGCATATTATCTAAATACTAATCGTCTTGTAGCAAATTAGATATATAAAATTAATCATGAATGATTTAATCTCTTAATTCTAAAATTAAACACTTAGATCCTCATGGATATTTTTCCTACTTTAGTTAAACGATTCAATATGTTACCCAAATATATTCAATAAGTAGAGATAGGTCATCAAGATTGAAAGTTAACCAACTTAAACGTTGATATATAAAGTTGTTCTTTTTATATAAACTCGTAACAACAACATTTTCTAACTTATCTTTTGAGTTTGTTGATATATAAAATTGTTTTATTTATATGAACTCGTAATAGCAACATCTTCTAACTTATCTTTTAGAGTAAATTAGAAACAACCTAGCTTTCCTTTTAACTCATAGTTTCAAGTTATAAATTGATACCGGTCCTTCCTACTATATAACTTTAGACCTATAAGCAAGTACACTAATCGATAATTACCATTTTTTCTAATTATCGAGTGTCAATCCCACAGGGATTACGAGTACTAGTAATTACCTTTTTTTTCTAATTATCTAATCAACAAAATTTAAATAAACAAGTAAATAAAATAAATAACGAATAAATTAAAGAAAGCAATAATCAATGAAAATATATTCAGGTTTGAGTCTTTGCTTGTCCTCAGGCAAAATAAACTTTAAAGATCAAGGAAAAATTTCTTAATTAATACTTAAATAGATTACATACATAATAAAGTTATTTTTCCTTAATATCCTTTTTTCACTTAATCATGTTTAATGTTCCTATAAATACTATATTAGAGTTCAAGAGTTAATATATGAAATATCAAAATTTATCATGCCATTTAAAAAAAAAATTTACAAAACCCATAATCGTACTAGACATTAGTTAATCAAGAATAAATTTTCAAAATTTTGTCAACTTAATTAAGATATATACTTCCCCTTTTTCATCTCTTAAAGTACTATGATGTCCAACAAAAGCTCTTTTTTTTTTTTTTCATCTATCCCTTGAAAATCCTTCCTATTTTTTTTCAGTATTTTATGGAGTAATTTCATTGGTCAGTAAGTCCCAAACCAGATGATCTTAGGCTAATAGGTTTTAGATACCCCTTCGAACCTCTATTATCTTCATTACTTATTTCTATTAGTAGTTCAATTTTCTCAAACTTTTCTCTTGACACATATAACGAGCTTTAGCCTGATGATCTTGAGCTCATCACTCAAGTCAACAAGTGTTTATCCCTCGAAAGGCACCCCATAGACTTAATTACTTGAGTCAACGAAGCCCAATACTGAATTTATTTATTTATATTTTTTTCTTCTTCTATTTTATAAGAAGGGTCATCAAAAGATAATTTTTTCAATTCAATTATTTGAGATCATAGTACTCATAAGGATTTCTAAGAGACATGTATATATCAAAATAAGTTTAAAAACTCAAAATCCTAATTCTTAATTAGTAATATCTTTCCAATCTAGAGTCTTTAAATTCTAAGCTTAAATAACATATAACTTTTGATTTTACTAAGTTTTCACAATTCAACCCTCTAATCCAGTATTCTAAGTTCACTAATGAAAAAGTTAAAAATATATCAAGGAAAAATTTTCAATAAATTATTAAACTATAAAATGCAATGAGAAAATTTAACCATAGTAATTTATAAGTAGACTCATTATATTGTGTTATTTCCCCTCTCCCCCCCCCAAAACACAAACCACAACCCCCCCCAACTTAAAAATTAGTATAATTCCTCAATGTATAAAATATAATAACAAAGTAACAAATGGGGAAAAATAACAGAAGACTTCCTTGATAATGTTTTATAGACTTAAAGAGAAAATTCTTGCTTTTTACAAGAGAAAGTTCCTGTCATGGAGTAGGAATGCAAGTGTTTTAGACTCCAATTGACTTTTCTTTATGTTTCTTATGTCTTGAAATCATGCCTTATAGTACAAAGGTCAGGGAAAGTTTAATTTTTTTTTTGTATATAAGATGAACACGGCCTTAACAAAAATCGTGTAACATGGTTGTAAAAACTCTCGGTGCAAAGTGTGGTGTCAACACAACCATAACATGACCGTTTTTACATGGTTGTGTATCTCTCGGTGGGAGGTTTTCTAATCAACATGGTCCCAACATGATTGTGCTAATGGCTTTTTTTTTATTTATAAAATATTATAACTAAGTGTAACTAAAAAAAATTAAATCAAATTAAACTAAATTAAAAAACTAAGTAATATTAAGGTTTCCTCCTAAGAAGCACTGTTGTTTAACGTCGTTGGCTCGACGTTATTACTCATTTGTTTAGTTGGGGGGGGGGGGGGGGGGGGGGGGGGGGGGGCACTTATATTTCTAATAGTTCAAGTTTCTTGGAATTGCCTGGACCCTTTAATTCGCCACAAGTGTGATACTGTTGTATGGGTCCTTGTGAATACCATCCTACACATAAGTATAACTATACAAGTTACATATATTCACTAAATAGTAGGTATTGTATTGTTTGGAGGATGTGAAATTATGTTAGGTGTTTTGAAAGTTTGTTCTTCATCCCCTATTTTCAAAGTTAAAGTGCAATTACCTACATCTATTTTGCTTTTGCAATAGCTAGAAAAGGGCATCCTAAAATAAGTGAGCATTTATATCTTCATCATTATCTAAGATTACGAAGTCCACTAGGAAGATAAATGTTTTCCCACCTTAACCAACACATCTTCAATGATACTAATAGGATATTTAACAGACCTATCGGCTAATTGAATACTCATTTGTATTGGTTTGGTTTCCCCAATCCTAACTTCTTAAATATATGATGACATTAGATTTATACTAGCTCCTAAATCAGCTAAAGCATCATTTATTGATAAAGTGCTAATAAAACATAGTAAAGTAAAACTCCCTGGATCTTTTAATTTCTTTGGCAATTTGTTATGTAGGATGGCAAAGGGATTCCTCATTAAGGCTAACTATTGAGACTTCTTCTAGTTTCTCCTTGTTGAAAGCAAGTCCTTTAAGAATTTTACATACATCGACATTTGCGATAAAGCCTCAACAAATGGTAAGTTTTCACGGAGTTGTTTGAAAAGTTCCAAAAACTTATTTATTGATCCTTTGAATGTTCCTTCTTAAGTCAAGTTGGGTAAGGAATTTTTTTAACATACTATCTAATCATTGGGGGTTGCTCCTTCTCCCTCTTGTGTTTTAACTTCCCTTCAGTTTACACTACTTCTTTATCAACTAGGAAGATTGCTTTGAAAATGTTCCCTAGGCCAAATTTTTGGATCGAAGCATCTTGATTTCTTAACAACGCTTTTATAGCTTGGAACTGTGTTTCAGTTGCTTAAATAAACTTTGTCATTAAATCTTCCAAATTCGACTTTTGTTCCGGCAGGTGATGGCCTTTTGGGAATCTGGGTAGGCCATTCCTTAATTGATTTCCCATGAGAGATTAGGATGTTTTTCTCTAACCCAGATATAAGTAGTGTTGTAGGGGTTGTTTAGTTGCCTGTTTGGAATCCTACAAAATTAACATTTTCATTAAAATTAGAAATAAACTTTGGCTGACCTAGCTACATGCCACAGAAATTCTGTCCACTTTCTTGCTTAATGCCTCGACTTGTGCTGCAAATCATAACAACATCAACATCATATACTCTTGCTACTTTTGGCTGTCTAGCTCTTGATGCTTCCATTGGTAGCTATTCATAGCCATGTTCTATCAAATTTTTTTGCTGCTTCAAGAGTTTTATTATTTAATGTCCCTCTAGCTGTTGTATCTACCATTTGCCTAGTGATTTGATTCAGTCCCCCCTAGAAAGTCAAATTTGCATACATAGTGGAAGACCGTGATGTGGGCATTTTCCTCAGTAGATCTTTATATCTCTCTTAAGTATCATATAAAGTCTCAAACTCTATCTGACAAAGGAGGAGATAATTGTTTCGTAGCTTCGTAGTCCTTTGCTAGTGGAAAAATACTTAGCAAGAAACT
This sequence comes from Laguncularia racemosa, assembly GCA_037954665.1. Classification (NCBI taxonomy): domain Eukaryota; kingdom Viridiplantae; phylum Streptophyta; class Magnoliopsida; order Myrtales; family Combretaceae; genus Laguncularia; species Laguncularia racemosa. The sequence continues at coordinate 1,344,457 of JBBMOL010000125.1, forward strand.
TTTTCACCATCTGTTCCCATATAGTTATTGACCCCCTAGATAGAGAATTCAACCATTGTTGGTCTACTACATAATGAAAAAGGGAAAAGTCGTACCTAATGGTGTAATTTGTGGCCCCATTGATTTTAAAGTTGTCATAGATTTCCAAGAAGTTGGCAATGTGTGCATTAGGATCTTCATCCTACAACCTACAAATTGAATGAATTGTTGAACCATCTAAATAATATTGGGTTTAATTTCAAAGTTATTGGCTGCAATTATAGGGTTAACAACACTTGAATTAGCCCCAACAAGTGATGGTCTCATGTAATTTAACATCCTTCTCTCTTTTGTTCTTAGCTATGTCGATAGATAAGTTGTTGTTTGATTCTTAACTAAAACTTGGTATTGACTTGCCCTACGGTGTCCCTTAGGCATAAACAATAATAGGAAAACAAAAACTATAGAAAATAAAAAAATAATAAATAAAAAAAATTAAGCAATAAAGGAAATAATGATTAGATTAACACGATATAGGTGTTCCTAATATCCTATCCCCGGCAATTATGCCAAAAACTTGATACTGGTCTTCCTACAATCTAAGTTTTGACCTATAAGTAAGTGAAACCTATCGATTCTATAGTATAGTGGATAAAGAAATCGATATCAATCCCACAGGTTTTTAAACGAGTACTAGAAATTTATCTTTTTTTCTAATTACTAATCAACAAAAATTAAATAAACAAGTAAATAAAATAAATAACGAATAAATTAAAGAAAGCAATAATAAATGAAAATATATTCAAGTATTGAATCCCCCCAGAATTACTAATGTAATTAACTAATTATTATTCAAATTCTTGTTTTTATCTTGGACCATGGGAATCCTAAATTGAACTAATAGCCCTCTTTATCATAAGATTCCAAATTCTAGGTTGATTTTAAATGGAAACTCTTTCTAATTTTAAAACCCCCAGAATTGTATTACATTTGATCTATGAATTCCACTATTAGGTTGACCTTTAAATTTTAAAGATTATATCATCCCCTCTCTAAGTTTTCATGTAACTTTTTCAATGTGCTAAATCTATTCTTATATAAAATCTCTCGATTTTTATATAAGAAATCAAATTTCAACTAATATACTAGCAATATTAAATTGAAAAAAATAAAACACATAATCAAATCACAAGAATACTAAATAAATCATTGAATTAATAATAATAATAATTACATAATTATTATAGGGTTCATCATACCCAAATATAAAAGAAATCAAGCTATAAACATATTAAATTTAAAAACAATAATAATAAAAAAAAGCATAAATAAAAACATTAAAATCTATCTTAATTTTCTAATTCTCTTTTTCCTATTCTAATTTTTCCGACGTTTAAAACTTAAAAATAAAACTATTCTAATCTCTACTACTCTCTAATGTCTCCTCTCAGCTGCAATAAAAATTATAATGCTTTGGACGATAAGGATGCTGACTCGTATCTTTTTTTTTTTCTTTTCTTGCCGTGGAACCTCGCGGTTATATATATATATATGTATATCAGATTTGGAGTTTGCTAGATGTTGGATAAAAATCAAATTTTTCCCTTTTTTTCCAGTGACTTAATCTTCGTATTGTCTGGTGAATCTTTCGTGTTTTCTCAATCCTTGCACGATTAATTCTGGTGTCTTTTCCGGCGGGATTTCTTCCTCGCTTTTCTTTAATCCTTTGTGATTTTCCCGGGTGAGCTTCTCTATGTATTTTCCGGCGAAGAATACGAATTGTTCCTCGCATATTTCTCGGCTGATTTCCCATTTCCTCTGGCACGGGCGTGTTTACTATCGTGTTTCTACTTGGATTTCCTCCATTCTTTGGCTAACTCATACTTCGGACATGATTTGTTTTCCATTGTCGGACACGTCGATGTTAATTCACGTGTTAGGCTTTCATCTTGTTTAAAAAAAATTTTTTTCTCTTCAATCTTTCATAAAAAATTTCTATCAATTCATAAATTATAATTTAAGACTCTGAAATTAAAATATAAGGTGATTAGGTATAATATTTAAATTTTAAAATATAAAAAAATTAAATAAAATATTATTTTAATTTATATAAATAATTAGTATAATTATAACCCTTATCAAAAATATAATGAACTTCATTAAAAACCTTTAGTACTTTTTGTTATAATCAAAATACTTTAAGAGAAATCATAACGGTTTAATTTACCTTGATTTCTCTTTAATCATCATGAAAATCTTTCGAATGAGCTTTTTAAACCTTAAAATGAATTTTTCACAAAATAAGTATCATTTTCTTCAAAATCACAAAAAAAATAACAAATATGCCCAAAAAAGGGCTAAATAATAAAGGTCTTTGACACTCATTAGTCTTGAGAGACCATGGTGGAATCTCAATATCACCATGTGTAGATAACAACTCTACACAAGTCTCCACTCAGTTTATTTAGGTTTCCCAAGCCTTCTAAGATCCTTCCCTTTAAATTCTTGCTACGTTGACTAAATAGAACTTATGAACTCAATTAGAAATAGGGTACCAACCAAAACTAGGATCTTTTGACATGCAATCTACTTAGGTGGTCGTCTAACAAAACAAACCTATCTATTAACCAATCATGTAATATATAAGTCGATGCAAATACATTAGACTCATGCATCATGAGATTAATGATAATGAAAGATGCAAGCATGACTCCCAAATGGATGGATCTACACCTCTATTATACCTGCAAATAGAAAATGTCAACAATACCTACTACCCCAAAACCATGACCCCGTCTACTAAAAGTATACGCCGATAACCATGTAAGTACTTGTGAGCTAGATTGTGTAAGGTCAAAGCCTTAGATTACTTTGGATCATAGATGGTCTTGGTACTAATTTGCCTCTATAGCCTCTCTTTCACTTCTCATCATATAAGCCCATGAGCATCGAAATTCTCATGATGCTCATTTTATACATTTTCAATTTACCTGCAACTAAAACCCAAATTTCAATCCCCCAAAATACATGATATTTATCTAATGTGAACATAGTGAGGAATTCAATTGTTAGTTTTTTTATACGCTGGTTCCCTAATGCAAACAATTGCCCTAGTTTTCAAAACTAATGATTCTCTCCTATGTATCCAACCTTATTTTTTTTCCAGTACCCCCCAATCAACATATAGCTTTGTTGTTGGCTTTTCCTAATTTTTTTAAAACTTTTCCTTTTAGGGAAGCTTTAAAATCGGAGCAAAAGGTCCCTTTTGTTATGGATTGAAGAAACATACCCTAATGCAGATTGGATAGCTCTAAAACCAAATGATTTAAAAAACAATTCGAATTCCTTCACCAAAACCCAAAATCGTAAATAAAAATCAAATGTCAAAATTTTTGGGTTTTTCTGGATTTGGTACTAACAACAAAAAAAAGAATGGATAAAATTATCAATCTATGATCCAAGTTGAAAAAATTAAACTGATTTGAAATAAATATAGAACAAAAGAGACCATTTTCTATAAAAATCACTATGGTTAAAAAATTTCCAAAATTCAATAACGACTCGCCACAAATTCTAAAACTAAGAATTTGATAAAACAACAAAAATAAAAGAAAAATCAATTCCCAATATTCACAAAAAAGTTCACACTGCTTAAAGTGTCTCTGTTTTACAACCAAAATAACATTCCCTCTCAAAAAACCCCTAAGGACGCCTTTTATTAAAAACCAAAAAAATTGGCAAAACCATTCAAGGCCGGGGGCCTAATACATAGGCCCACCTAAAGGAGGGTACCTTTTTTTAGGCCGCCCAAAGGGCCGGCTCCAAGCCGACGACCTTAAAGCTAACTCGGCCGGCCCCTTTATTAAAGGGTTGGCAAAGGCGGGCCCGAATTTTCCCTTGGGCCCCCGACGTTTAGTCCTCCTTTTCTAGACCCCCCCCACTGCCACCTAGACCCGGGATTGATTTGTTTTTTTTGGCGTGATCTTAGCTTTTGGGAATCGTATCATTCCCCATGTTGAAAAAGTTTCGACTTCGAATTGTACTTCCACCCTGTTAAGCCACAAAACAACCCTCTTTCCCCTTGGCTTTCAAGGCAAATAGCCTTGTTTGTTTTACTTCAATTGGCCCTAGGAAGAACTTGTATCCCTTGCCTATTGCAAATGGTAACCAGGTTTAAAACCATAAAAACTTGGCTTAAGTTCATACTCCCAAATTTTTCCCAAGGGTCAAATGTGACTTCCATGGGAGCAAATCCAAAAAATTTTTCGTATATAATCCCATAAGCAAGGAACACAACCTTTTTGCGTACATGAAAGCTCCCTGTGGACTCAACCAATGAAGTCATAGGTTTTGGGGAAGTTGCTCACCTTAAACCCAATTTAGTACCTAGCTTGCGAAGCAACATTATGCAACTGCCTGTTAAACCCACAATAAACAAGTCTTCCTCTCCCCATGCCTTGGATTGAAATAAATTTGGCCTCTGATTAGGAACACTTCACCCTGTTAACCATTAGAAAGTCCCCTTACGGACCGCAAAAATGTCTTATTTTCCCTTTTTGCCTCAGTACTCTTTTGTCTTCTTCCTCACTCCAAAATTTTTCCCCCCTTGGCCAAAACCCCCTTTTATTAGGACTTTGAGAAAAATAGGGCCCAATCCAAAACACTTAAAACATTTGATATCCCGCCCTCTTTTGTTATTTTTGGGCCCAATAACCTCACTAACGATCCCTTTTCCTTTTTTCCTTCCTTTTACCCCCTCTCACTCATCATTTATGGTGTTGAATGTTTTCTAATCCCGATTTTGATCCCCCTGCGCTGATCCGCTAAACTCGACTGGCAAATTTAATCACTCCTAAAGAGTCTGAAAATGTGGAGTTCCACTAACGGAAATGTCCATCTTAAACCCCATTGATGAAACGACTATGGTTTCATCTAAATGTTTCCCTACTATCACATCTTCCCTTTAGTGTCTCAACTCCTTTCACAACTCTTCTAGCTCTTCTTACCCTGCTTAAAGGATTGTAACCCATCACATCTCTTGTTTATAGTAGTCGGGAAAAATCTGCTTCCATCAACCTTTTCATCAAACCCCAGATGCACTTTTTCCTCATCACCCTAATCTTTTTATTTTTTAAATTTATCCCCCCACAAACAGCTATTCAGAAATGCTAGAGATGCCATTTCCCCTTTCATGGCTCATCCCACTCATAACGTTTAAAAACCCTTTTCAAAAACCCTGGACCCCTCTAGGAATTCCCTGGTTTTCTACTACAGTGAAAGGTAGAATTTTCGCTTTATGTTTTTAATCCCTTACGCTTTTCAACATTGTTTCCCTTATCCTTCACTCAGCATCAGAATTTATACAGGTTCTCCTCCAAATTTCCGCACCACTATGGCTTCTTCTATCCCTAACCTCCAATCTCCCCAAAAAATCTAAGATTTTTTTTGGATTTGATTTAACCGCCCCAGTCCAACCTCACCCCCCTTATCAGCATATTCCCATTGTTTTTGTTTTGAACCTCCTTGTGAGACATCTCTACCTTTTATTTGTTAGCAAAGAAATTCACCAACAACCCCCAAATTTTTAACAAAAACCCCAAAAACCCCAAATTTACACAATTCAACACCCAACAACTAAAATTCAGCAAAAACCCCAATTCTCAACTACAGCCCAACACCAAAAAACAAAATACAATTCACAAATAAATTTCCAATTTTCCAACTAACAGCAGTGTTGAATTAAAACTACAATTGAGTTTAGATTCAACAGCCTTTTTGGGTTTTAACCCCCGATCTAATCAAACCTTCGCTTGAATCCTTACGAATCCAAACCCTTTGCTCTGATACCCAAAAAGATGCGGATTCGGGTATGCTCTGAAACCAAATGATTCGAAAAAAAATTCAAATTTCTTTACACAAACCAAATCGTCAAAAACAATCAAATGTCACAAATTTTTTGGGTTTTCTAATTTTGGACTAACAACAAAAAACAAAGTAGGGTAAAATTACAAAACATAGATGCCAAGATTGATAAAATTTAAAATGATTTGCAAACAAATCAAAGAACGATAAAGACCACGTTTTTATAAACAAAACTATGGTTAAAGAATTCCAACAATTCAATAACGATGCTCGCCACAAATTTTAAAGAACCCAAAAATTTGTAAAACAACAAGAAAAAAGAGAAAAAACAATTCCCCAAAAAACAAATCTCCAAAAAAGATTCACACTGCCAAAGTGTCTCTATTTTACAACCAAAATACATTTCCCCCAAAAAACCCCAAGGACGCCTACTTATACCTAAAAAAAATTATGCGAAAACCCCTTCAAGGCCCACGGCCCAAATACATAGGCCGGGACCTAAAGGCTGGCACAAGGCCGGGAGCCTTCATTTAGGCCGATTGCAAGGCCGGGGGCCTTGAAGCTACTCGGGCGGCCTTTATTCAAGGGGCCGGTTAAGGTTTGGGCCCGGTTCGCCTTGGGGCCTCCCGACCTTTTGTCCTCCTTTTCTGGGCCCACACTGCCCCCTAGAGCTTAGATTGACTTTTTTTTTTTTTTTGGCGCTGTATCTTAGCTCTTGGAATATATCAATCCCTTTCCTTACCTATGAGTGGAAGTCTACCCCCTTTTAAATTTTCTGGTAGTTGATGTGATCTTTCTTTGGGGACTAAAACTCAAAAATAGAAGCAATAAACATTGAAGAATGTGAGGGGAAGGGGGTAACATAAAAGAAACACAACTTAAAACTATTTCAATGAAGACTAAATCTACTAAAGGGGAGTACACAACCCGTTTTGACTTTAACTCAAAAATTAACAATAAAATTCAAGTTAAGCATAAAACATGGGGTTGAATTAGAAATAAAATGAAAAATTTTCTTGAATCAACCATATTCATGAAAAATTGTCTATAGACCATGTTTCTAGTTGATTAAAACATTCTCAATTAAATCACCTAAATTATATTTTAAAACCCAAATTGTATGCTTAAAAAAAACAAAACCCAAATTAGATTAATTCATTGCAAAACACCTATTTTGAATGTGATCACATAAACTTGAGTACCTAGAACTATCAATCATGAAGAAAAGCCATGTTTAAGTTTTATTCAAAATTTTTGTTGAAAATCATGACCAATACATAACAATCTCCCTAAAATAATCAAAACTAATTAAGGAGTTAAAGGGATTAAGGTTACCTGATGATGAGTATACCTACAAAAAAAATCAAGTGAAAAAGAAAGGTGTGGTTTTAAAAGAAAAAATTTTTTCATAGGGGAAGGAAGTTTAAGGAAAAAAAAAAATCAGGAAAATTTGTAAGGGGGAAAAAAATTAATTTTCAAAGTGCACGAACACAACACAAGCCCCAAAATACAAGGTGTCGGTGACTGGTCCCTCATAAAAACAAAGCATGTTAAAAAAACTCTAAGGAACATATTTTTAACAGGGTAGTTAGTCATCATGTTATTTTTGCTTTTATTCAACATGGCCACAAGTATGATCGTGCTTGTGGGCGGTAACTTTTTTGTTGTTTCCAGTTTTAGCCTCGGGTTAACATAGGCCCCCCAAACCTAAAAAAATTTCTCAAAAAAAAGAGCTAATCTAGGGGGAGCATTAAGAAATATATGAAAAAACAAACATGAAAGTGAGACTTTAAACTTAAATTTCTCCGGGACATCAACACAACAGGACCCAAAACCTAAAAGTCAAAACCTTAAAGAATCTGACCGAAAAAATTACATTAAGATTCTAAAACCCCAACTAAGGCAATTAAGACCCAAATTCGAAATTTTTAAACTTATATGATTAACAAAACTTAGGCCCCATTAAGGATTTTCGAAGCCAACCCCAAACCTAAAAAGCCTAAATTTCTAATTCAATCAAAACCAAAACCTTAAAAGCCATAACTACCTTAAAATAATATTAAAAGTTTGGCCCAAAATTTGATTAATCAAGAGGGGGGGAATTTTTTAATTATTAAAGTTTCACTTTTTTTTCAAATCATTCAAAAACTCTTGACTAATAAAATCACGTGAAAAACAAAAATGAAAAACAAAAATTGCAAAATAAAATGAGTAAGAAGAATAACGCTCAAAATTTAAAGGTTCCCCTCGACGTCGCCCCCTTCCCCGCTCCACGCCGGGATCCCTTTTTTCTATAACTTTTGTTTCACTATATCAAACAAATTAAAAAGGACAAAAAAAGCCTCTTTAAAGGCGAATCCATGTTAGTCTTTTTAGTTCTTCACTAAGCAATCACTCAAAAAACAGTGATGAAACAACTTTCAATCCTTTTACACAAAAGGAATTACAATAACAATGAAAATAAAAAAACCTCTATACAATAGAAATCACATGTTTTTGTAAAAATTTTTCGCTTGAAAATTATGAGCCTTTTTTTTTCGTGTGTTTTTTTTCTTTCTCAAAGAACGTTTTTTTTTCTCTACTTCTTTTTTTGAATTAAACACTCTTTAAAAGAAAAGAACATAACGGTTACTTTCCACTGACATTCTTGAATTTTTTTTGAATTTTTGTAATTAAAAATAATTGAACTTTGGAGAGGAGATTCTGATTT